>PVIJ01005791.1:0-99608 GCA_004024925.1 Scalopus aquaticus | reverse complement strand
ATGTGAGGTGGGCGAGGGCTGGGGTTCCATTGTGTGTGTGTGTGTGTGTGTGTGTGTGTGTGTGTGTGTGTGGCATGGATGTGAGGTTTCAGGCTTGTGTGTGGGAATGTATGTGCCTGAGTTGTGGGGTGTGCCAAGGCTGTTTCTCCCTGACTCCCCGCCTGCCTCTTGAGAAGGCGCGGGGTTGGCCTGAGGCTTGTGCAAGCTTTGGGAGCTAGTGGACCCCCAAACAAAGGCCTCCGTCAAATAGGAGGTGAGGTCGTGTATGTGTTGGATGTGAGCGAGTTTCTGTACTAGGACTGCTGGGGACATGGAGGTGGTCCTGGTTGGGGGAGGGCAGCCTGTCCCCCTTGCCCACCCAAGCTCCAGCCCTCTGGTCTTGGCACGAGGGAGGCCCTGTGGCCAGGCAGGCAGAGCCCACATCCCCAGTCCTTGTTGAGCCCCCCCATCTTGTCAGTTCCTCTGCCACCCATCAGCAGCCTCCCCCACCCCATCCCTCAGCAGGTTGGCACCCCCACCCTCTGCGCCTCCTCCCGGCCCACCCAGTGCCCCTCACCCCCGCCCCAGCCCCCCTGGCTCCAGGCCCCGGTTCTGGGACGGCAGGGTCGTTCGTCTGTCCAGCGGCGCCGAGGGTCTAACCCAGCCCAGCCTAACCAATGTGCAGACTACTGTACAATTTGGGAGTCCTGAACAGATAGTCTAAACACTGGGTAGACGGAGTGGAGGTGTCCTCTGCTCCAGCCAGGCGGCAGTGTCTGTCCGTCGGGTGGGAGCTTCAGCCCCAAGCTCCTGGAGATCCAAGGCCCCCAGCCCCAGCCCCAGTGTCCCCTCAGCCCCAGCCCAGACAGCCGTGGTCCCCTCTCTGCTCCCGACTCCCCTTCTGCCTCTTTGACGTGGCAGGGGTGAGCAGGAGCTGTGGCTGGGGAGGAGGGGCCTGGGGAGGGGGCAGGCCGGCAGGAAAGGAGGGGTGGGGAGAGGAGGCCGCTCCTACCTAGTGTCCAACCCCAAAGCGCAGGGCGGGTGCTGGCGGGGCCTCCCTCGAACGGTTCCAGATGTTCTTTGGCCGTGTGTACAACTTCCTCTTCTCCTCCCCCCCGCCGCCCTCTGGGGCTCCCGGCCACCCGCCTGGCATAAAGAGGGCTTTATGTGACTGGACAGGCCAGGCGGGTGCTAGGGGCAGAGGGAGGTGGGCAGGAGGATGCCAGGACTGGGAAGCAGGGTCCCCCGAAAGCGGACCCCCACCTGAGGTCCTGGATGAGACTCCCGCCCAAGCCCGCACAGACGCCCTGCCGCCTGGGTCCTGTGGGGCTGGGCGGGGCAGTAGGGAACAGGCAGCCAAAGGCGGCCCCTCCCCCCAGAGCCCCCTCCTGGGGCCGCCTCTGCAGTCCCTCCCTTGGGCACGGCAGCCTGCAGACACGCCGCCCACGCCAGACACATACGGGGGCGCTTGGGCCGAGCGCCCGCCCGTGCCCGGCGTCCCCGGCGCCCCCAGGACACGCCAGCCGTGTCCAGGTGAACGCGTGGCCCTGCGTGTGCCCGTGTCCCTGCAAGCGCAGCGACATTCACCGTCGCCACCCACGTCTACAGACGCGCGCACCCCTCACTGACATCCCAGCTCGCTCACACGCACACGGCGGCGCCTCCCCAGACACACACGTGTGCGCGCGCACGTCGGAGTGGCAGACGCCCGGCCAGAGGCCGGAGGCGGGGTGCGTGCTCAGGCGCTGGGGTCGGCGGGCACCCCGCGCTCACAGGTTGCCCCGCAGACTCGCCATCTCCTGGCTGTGCGTGCGTCTGATTGCTGACATATGGGGGGCTGGGGAGAGTGGGCCGAGCCGGCCCTTTGAAGCCGTCAAGGCCCGTGGCCCCCCTTCGCTGTCT
Organism: Scalopus aquaticus; assembly: GCA_004024925.1. Taxonomy (NCBI): domain Eukaryota; kingdom Metazoa; phylum Chordata; class Mammalia; order Eulipotyphla; family Talpidae; genus Scalopus; species Scalopus aquaticus. The sequence goes on along the minus strand of PVIJ01005791.1, from coordinate 97,727 downwards.
CTGCAAGCAGGAAATGAAGTCAGAGGCTTACCCAAAGCAGGCCCGACAGCCAGGCCAGGGGCGATAGAGGCTCGAGTGTGGGGTCCCTGTCTGGGGCGAGCCTGGCCTGCAGCCAGGACGGGCGGGGGCGAGATGTGGGAGCCACCCTCGGCTGGGCCCCCTCGGCTCCTGAGCCCTGGCAGAGCCGGTGGACAGAGCCTGCGCCATGGAGCACCAGGTGCCAGCAGGCTGGGCCACGAGACCCAGCTCAGACAGCACCTGTGCAGGGCGGAGGCAGGTGCCCACAGCTCCGGGCACCCACCTCACCAACACAGGGCACTCGCGAAGGGTGAGGCATGGCAGAGAGCGGCGCCCGCCTCACCCGCGCGCCCACCTTCGCCCGCAGGAGAAGGAGAAGAAGTACATGCTGTCGGTGGACAACCTGAAGCTGCGGGACGTGGAGAAGGGCTTCATGTCCAGCAAGCACATCTTCGCCCTCTTCAACACGGAGCAGAGGTGCTGCCCCGCCCGCCGTAGAAGCCAGGCGCTAGGTCTAGAGAGGAGGGGCCGTACCCCCTGCCCCAAGCGGGCAGTACTGTTTCTGCTCCGCTGGAAGGGCCGGAACCTCCCTCCCGTCCTCCGCCATCTCTCTTCTCTTCCCCTCCCTCCCTGCCTCCTCTCCCTCCCCCTTCTCTCTCATCATCCCGCCCACACCCACAGATGCGCCTCAGTGGGGTCTGTCCCCTGCTCCTGAGTGTCTGGGCGCGGGGGTGGAGCCCAGTGGCCATGGCAGCCTCTCACCCCCAAACCCGGGGCTGACGCCGGTGGGCTTTCTCTACAGCAGTATTCAAAGAGTGCCCAGAGAGCCGGGGTGGGGGCCTGAGGGTGTCCTATGGGAGCCCCTTTAATGAGGACTCGGCCGGTTTCTAATCGAGCATTTTACTGCTCATGGCACTGAATCCTCACCATGACCCCAGGAGGCAGGACTTGTTAGCCCATCTCCCAGATGAGGAAACTGAGGCCTGGAGAGAGGAAGGGACTACTTGCTGAGGGCCATCTCACTGGGGGTGAGAAAGCCAAGACTGCCCCAACCCCCCAACTTCACCCGCCCCCCCACTGCTGTCCCATCGCTCAGGAACGTCTACAAGGATTATCGGCAGCTGGAGCTGGCCTGTGAGACCCAGGAGGAGGTGGACAGCTGGAAGGCGTCCTTCCTGAGGGCCGGCGTGTACCCTGAGCGCGTTGGGGTGAGTGGCAGGGCAGGGAGGGGAGGAGCCCCTGGGCGTCGGGCCCTCTTTCCCAGCCCGAGCCTGCCCCTGGGGTGGGTCGGAGTGAAGTCTTCCTCCGTCTTCTCCCACGGCCGTTTTTTCTGTGTCCCCTTCTCTGCCGCAGATGGCCTCTCCTGCACCCCCTTCGTCTGCGGGTGTTTTCTGGTGACCGCTCTCTCGTTGCTCCCCTCTTTCACAATGGCCATGTGTGGAGTCGGGGCCCTGGCTTCACTCAGTCTCCCCCTTTTCCTCTCTGTGTGTCTGCCTTGGCTGTGCTCCCTGGCGGTGATGCTGACGTGGTGACCTCTGCGGCTCTGGCGCTGCCCCCAGGACAAGGAGAAAGTGAGTGTACCCCTCCCTCACCTCCCGCCAGGCGTCTCCAGCCTGGCTCAACTCTGGCCAGGTCCTCAGACTCAGGCGGGGACCTTGAGGCGTCCTTTCCTAGTGTGTGGGCCTGGAAACTGAAATTGTAGGCACGAGAGTAAGAGCTGAGATGAGGATGAACGGGGGGCGTCTGTGTCCCGGGGGACACCGGGTGGCCGAACCAGAGGGCGGGGGGGCGGGGATGTCTGTTCTGACCGGCTGCTGCTTTCTGCGCCTCCATGTGCCAGGCACCCTCGGAGGCGCCGACGCCCTGGGGATACCTGGAGCCTGGCTGCCTCCGCCCAGCCACCCTGCTGTCCTCTTCCCGTGACAGGCCGGCGAGACGGAGGAGAACGGCTCCGACAGCTTCATGCACTCCATGGACCCACAGCTGGAGCGGCAGGTGGAGACCATCCGGAACCTGGTGGACTCGTACATGGCCATCGTCAACAAGACCGTGCGGGACCTCATGCCGAAGACCATCATGCACCTCATGATCAATAATGTGAGTGCCCGCCTGGGGTGGGGGCGGGGCGGTCTCCGGGGCCAGGCGGCAGGCAGCCAGGGTGGCCGGGGAGACCAGGACCTGCCCCGGGGTCGTCCAATCGAATGCAGTGAAAGGGGAACTTCCTGTGTTACTTGCCATTTTCTGGTAATTGTGTTAGGAGAAGTGAAAAAGCAACAAAATTAAATTGAATAATACATTCTATTTAACCCCCCAATATCCAAAATATCATCTCTTCAATATGTAGATAATCTAAAAGTTATTCACAAGATAGCCTTTACATTTTTTTTCCAGTTCAGACACTTCTTTTCATTGAGAATACTTCATCTGTATTTAGATTTCAGGAAGTTTATAGCTGAAAAAGGAGAGTCGCAGTCCCACGTTGCTCCACGCATGCTTACATGGTTCCCAGAAGGGCCAGGAACCCACCTCTTGAGATGTTTTGAAATACACCCCACCCCAGAGAACCACTACAGCCCACGGCTTAGTGCCACAGCGCAGCCCCTGGGTAGTTGGAACGGGGCCTGAATCCTGACTTTGCACAAATTCTCTGTGTGGTGTTGAGGAAAGGAACTGCCCTCTCTGAGCCTCTGCTTCCTTATATGGATAAGAGTGGAGTTGAGGGCTAAGTGAATAAAAAGCGCACAGAACACAGTGCCTGGTGGGTAGCAGTCGCTGGACATATATTTGAACTTGAACAAGGAATAAATGGCACAGGTCAGTGGAGGACAGAGCCTCGGCATCTCCCCATAAATGCACAACTTTGGACCCGGTGGCACCTGAGGGTTTTCAGAGCATGACCCACCGTTGCACTCCCTTTCACCCAGCCCACAGGCTCCCCCGAGGCCCCTGAACGCTTGTAATGGTCACCCCCGTGTTTCGGTCCGCGAAGTGTGTGAGGCCATGGAAAGGGTGTAACTACCCAGTGTTCCATCTGAGGCCCAGAGAGCAGGTGTCCTGGTGGACAATAGACCTTGAGCGCACCCCCAGATCTGTGACCCTGAACATTTCCTCTCTAGACCTCAGTGTTCCCACATTAGAAAAGGGCAAGGGGGATGCGGGGAGAATCTGCGGGTTTAGGGGAAGGTGGATGCCTAGCAGGGAGGGGCGGCGAGCCGCAGCCACGCAGCCGTCAGGCCCCAGCCCCCACGATCCCCGCCCGCAGACAAAGGAGTTCATCTTCTCGGAGCTGCTGGCCAACCTGTACTCGTGCGGGGACCAGAACACGCTGATGGAGGAGTCGGCCGAGCAGGCGCAGCGGCGCGACGAGATGCTGCGCATGTACCACGCACTGAAGGAGGCCCTCAGCATCATCGGTGACATCAACACGACCACTGTCAGCACGCCCATGCCCCCGCCCGTGGACGACTCCTGGCTGCAGGTGCAGAGCGTACCGGCCGGACGCAGGTACCAGGGCCGGCCCCCACGGCGCCAAAGCCCCCCAACCCGGGGCCCGCGGGAGGAGGGCCGGGACCGGGCAGTGGCGCGCCCGCGTCACCGGGGCGGCTCCCACCTGGAGCGAGGGGCGGAGCTTAGAGAGGGGCGGGGCTTTCGCGGGGCGGGGCTTGCCGTGGAGCGCTGGCTGCGGGGCGGGGTGGAGCTGGAACTTTGGAGCAATGGGGCGGGGCTTAGGCTCCGGCTATCACCCGGGACGGGGCTTGCGTGCATGGGCGTGGCTGCACCTGGCTGGGGGCGGGGCCTCAGGCGGAAGCGGAGCCGCTTATCCCTCGCCTCCTGGTTTTCCGCTCTCTGTTGTCCACAGGTCGCCCACGTCCAGCCCCACGCCGCAGCGCCGAGCCCCCGCCGTGCCCCCAGCCCGGCCAGGGTCGCGGGGCCCTGCTCCTGGGCCTCCGCCTGCTGGGTCCGCCCTGGGGGGGGCGCCCCCCGTGCCCTCCAGGCCGGGGGCGTCCCCTGACCCCTTTGGTCCTCCCCCCCAGGTGCCATCGCGCCCCAACCGCGCCCCGCCCGGGGTCCCCAGGTGAGTAGGGGCTGAAAGCGGCGGGAGAGACCGCCAAGCGGGGTCGGGGGTCGGGGCCGGAGTCTGGACATTGGCCCTGGCTGCCAGAGCCACTTCTCCATCCAAGGCCCTGGACCGTGGGTGCTGGAGCCACTGGAAGTGGGGCCGAGGTCTTGGCGGAGCCTGCCCGCCAGAAAGCGCTGAGTCCCGGAGGTGGTCTTTCTGGGGAGGGGGCCGTGGGGTTCATCCCACCCGCCTCCTCTCCAGCACTTGCATGGCGCTTCCCTCCTCCTCCACTCTCCGCTGCCTCCCACATTGCATTTCTCTCACTTTCCCCTTTCTTACCCTCTACTTCTCTCTCCCAGCCTGTGACCCCACCTCAGGTCTGAGGGTCCGAACCCAGATCCTCTCCAGATTGTGGGTCATGTACACTCAGGGCCACCCTGTCTCCCCCCTTCCCAGTCCTGACTCTAGAGTTGTCCCCCAAGGTGTTCAGCCTCCAGCCCAGAGAAGCAGAGGCCAAGATGTGACTGTGTGGCCAGCAAGGTGTGCAATGTGTGTGTGGGCGTGCACACAGGCGTGAGTGTAAGCGTGGCACCCAGGCATGGCGTAGGGTGTGGAGCAGCTACGAAAGGGGTCACAGAACTGTGGGGCTCTGAAGACGTTCTTCCCGCGGCCTCTGGCCAAACCTGGACCCGCGCAGTCGGTGTGGCAGCAAGGATGGGTGAAGAGCCTCCCAGGAAACAGGGTTCTGCGCCACCCTTGGCTTTGCCTTCTTGGTCCGTGACGCTCTTTCAAGGATGCTCCCTCTGATCTAACTCAAGACTAACAGGGTCGTGATTCCAGATGGCTGGAGGGTAGAGCCACAGATCTAGCATCCGTGACCCCTCTCCCCCGCCCCCCCAAAACCCCAACAAAACAGCAGAGGTGCAGCTTGCTCTGTGGTGACCCGGTCACCTAAGCAGAGGGAGTAAAGTGGACAGCATGCTCTTGGTCAAGAGCACTGGACTAGAGTCCAGAGCTTCTGGTTCACCTTGGCCTTGAGGCAAGTCACCCTCCCTTCCAGGGCCTCAGTTTTCCTTTTACCAAATGATCACACTCTGCCTTTCCCCCAGGCGTGGTGTGTTGACCAAGGGCGGCAGTGGCTACAGGGAGGCCTCATTCACGGCCGAGGTGGCTATGGGAGATCTTGCCTAACTTCGAGCATGAGTCCAGGTTCTTAAGGGTATTTGACATGCCCAGGTCTGTGCTGAGGTGTGAGTGTGGGACTCTGAGCGTGGTACCTGCTTGAACTCTGGTCTGGGAAACCCTCATCCTATCCTGGCCCTGCCTCTGGGAAGAGGCAGCCTGGGGGAGCCTCAAGGCAGTTAGATTTCCATGCGGTCTGGGGGCTGGTGGACATTAGGCTCAGGTGGTAAGGTGTCCGATGCGCGCTTGGGATGGGCACGACAGTGAGGGCAACGCCGGTTGCACTGAGAAGAGCCACTGGCCAGAGCAGCGTGCAGATAGAATGAGGAAGAATAAGAAGAGGTTGCCCTGGGTAGAGGGTGGGGCCAATTGGAGAAAGTTCAAAGTCCCCGGAAGAGTTTGACTCGTTCAGACCCACTGCCAGGAGCAGAGGGAGCCAGGGTCTGCTCTTGGGCAGAAAAAATGACAGCTGGACCTTAGAAGGCAGAACCTGCCCCTTCTGGAGCTGCGCAGGTGGCCCTCTGAGCGCGCCAGGCACAAGTGTGCAGGGAGCTGGTGCAACGCCTCCGTGTGGGCGAGCTTCTGTGTTGTGACTCAGCCCCCGCGTGTGCTTCCGTGTGCCGAGCGGCTGCATGCCCGGATCCGTGCTGCACGTGGCGCCGGCGCGGGCGCTGGCGCTGGCAGGGGAGGTGGGGAGGCGTATGCGTGTTTGTGGGCATGTGTGTCGGCGTGAGCATGCGGGGCCGAGGGGCCTCACAGCATGTGTGTGCACGCCCGGGCGTGTGCGTGTGCGTGCCCCCGCCCCCAGGCGTGCCCCGTCCGTGTGTGTGAACCGCCATGTTGATTTCGTGCTGTCTTTCAGAATCACTATCAGTGACCCCTGAGGAGCGTCAGCCACGGTAGGTACATGCCCCCACCTGCTGCATGAACGGTGTGTCTGCCCCCTGCTGCACCAGCTCCACACTGGGGGGCACACCGGGACCGCAGAGCCAGGACCCCTCCCTCTCCCTTCTGCAGCTCCAGGCTTATTCTGTCCTCTCTGTCCTCGCTGCCAGCTGGCGCTCTCCTCCTCGGCGAGCCTCGGGACTCAGTGCCGCCGCCCAAGACCTCCATGGCTGGGCCCAGAGAGCCCTTGGGGCAGGCTCTGCGCCCGCGCTGGCGGACGTGGGCACGCTCTGGAGCTCAGAGGGCAGAGGGTTTCTGGTTTACGGTGTAGGGCAAGGAGCTCGGGGGTTGCGTGGGGTCTGCACTCAAGCTGCCAGAGGCTTGGAAATTCATCCTGGGGGTGCCGCTCCCTCTCCCCCTCTGGGCGTGCTGCTGGGGCGGGGCAGCCGCCTTGGGGGCTTTGGAGCTGGATCCACCACGGGGCAGAGGAAGTCAACCGTCCTCCTCATGGTGGCCACCGAGTAGCCATGGGGCAGGCGCGGGCTGTCTGGTGGTCTTGGAAAGCCTGAGGGTCCGAGCCACGCTCTCGGCCCGGGCCCACGCACTGCCCAGGCAGGTCGCACAGCCCTTCCCCCTCCCCTTTGGCCTTCCGCGCCCCCAGTGCAGGACACCTGGCAGCCTGTGCCTCAGGTGAAGCCCCTGTGGCTCCTTAGGGAGGAAGACCCCCCTTTCAGCCGAGGGACCTCTGTCTGCTGACCTGGGCAGGCTGGCATCTCTTGAGTTCCGCCCAGCTGGGCAATGAGACTCGCCCGCCCCATGGACCTGCCGCCTCGCGGCCCCGACACTGACGCTTGCTCTTCTGCTTTTCCCCAGCAGGAAGGGCCCAGCCTCACCTACGCGACCTGCGGTCCCCCGGCCAGCTGAGGCTCCCCTCTTAGACTTATAAGCCTGTGGCCACTGGCATCAGCTGCCTGCCCCCCGCCTCCCCAGGGTCCCCACAGAGGACTCCGGGCTTTCTGCCCAGCCCAGGGGCCCCCAGCGCTCCCTCCAGCCATCCTTCCAGCTCTGCCCTCCCGGGTCAAACAGTGTTCTCGCGCCCGTCTTTCTCCATCAGAAATGGTGGGGTCGCGTGGGGCCCACGGCCCCCTACTCCCGAGGCTCTGGGTGGCCTCGGGCCGATGGGTTGAAAGACGGGGGACCAGAGAGGAGGGCAGCCGGAGGGGGCTGATCACGTGTGGAGCGTGGGTGCACTGTCCGGTGTGTGTGAGAGGCCAGCGTGCGTGCAGGGAGAGGGCTCCAGCTCCCGCTCCTCGTCCCCTCCCTCCTGTCCCCTCATCCTGCACCCCGCCCACGCCCTTGCTACGTAGTCTTCCCTCCCCGCCTCCCCTCCAGCGCTGCAGCCTGCGGCTGCCCTTGCCTTACCAGCTCTCCCCCCTTCTCTTCTCTCTCCTGTTTTCTCTCCGCTTTCTCTCCAACTGCCAGCCGATCGGGTCAGGCAAGTCCGTCCCGTCCTGAGAGCCCCAGGCCCCCCTTCGACCTCTAGCCAGACCCCACCTCTTCCTCGGAGATCTCTTCCCGAGCCTGCCTGGATGGCCGTTCTGTGACAGTGGCGCCCCGCCCCAAGCCCCCCTCATCTGTGACTTTAGTCTGTTGTAGTGGTGAGCTGACACACCCAGGCGTGACCTTGGTGACACTCGTGCCCCTCTGTGGTATTGCTCCTGCCCTGTTCTATAAATATCTATAAATACACACACGCGCGCGCCTCTTGTGCGGGAACCGCCGTGCTGTCGTTCAGGAGTCTTGTGGCCCAATTACAAGGAAACGCCGTCACCCCAACCGCCCCCGCCAACACGTGCCACCGCCGATGAGCCTCCCTGTCATTCCCGGCCTGTGGACAGTCAGCCCCTGCCACCTTCCTGTCCCTTCCCCCCGAGCATGGGGGTGCTGTACCAGCAACTGTGTGGTTCTGGCCGCTACCAGTCTTGCTGTCTCTTGGCTGAGAATAAAACCCATGTCTGAGCAATGGGGAACAACACGTCGTGTGCTGGCTTGCGTTCTGTGGAGTTCAGGGGGGAGGGAAGGTTTAAACATGGGGGTGCAGGGTTGGTTGGGGAGGCCCCGATCTTTCCAAGGCTGTCCCGGAAAGCACCTGGGCGTTAGCTGGTTTTCATCTGAACCCTGCTGTGGCCACCAGTGGGCAGAGCACCAGGGCAGCCTGGAGGACAGATGTGGGCAGCCCCAAAGGAATAGGGTGACGGAGTAGAAATGCCTAGCCTGGAAGCCAGTACTCTGGGGTACTGGCACCGTTTTCCTTCCACATTATTAGATCAGGTTTCTGAGTCTTGGCCATCAGAACAGGCCCCTAGCCCTCCCCAGGCGGCACGCAGTTGACGGCTCCAACCGTGCGCGCCTCACGACCGCGAAGCCTGCCCTCTGCTGGCAGGACCCGCGCCCAGCACGCGCCTGCAGCCCAGATCCCAGGACTAGTCACCGAGACTCACCAGTCCAGGCCATAAGGTGAATTCACTTTATTCAGAAATAAAAGCAAAACACCCAGGAGCCACACCCTGTCCTTGCCTCCTTCCTGTAGCCTATGCGATCAATAAATAAGTTTGCTCAATGCCATATAATTAATAGAAACTCCTCTCCCCAGCGGCCACCTCAGCCTCCACTATGATACAGGGGCCGGCCCAGCCCTGATATACAAATGTTACAGATACAGTATGTACACTGGGGCGCCCAAGCGCCTCCGCCTGGCCTCCACCAGCCGCCTCTTCCGGGCTTCTGAGCGAAACCCAGTTTGCCACGTAGTTGGGAGGGGGTACATGTGTGCCCCCAAATTGCCTAAATAGACCGTGCATCCCCTCTATGGGGACAGTTTATGAAAGAAGCAGAGGAGGCCACCCCTCTGCAGATCCGGGGTGGCCTCGAAAATAATCAGGCACAGAAGCTCATGGGCCTTTTGTAAAGAGAGCAGGAGAGGCCACCCCTTTGCTAATCGGGGTGGCCTCAAGCCCACAGGTCTTTTTGAGGGGAGCACAGGGAGGCCACCCCTTCACATATCGTGGTGGCCTCAAGCCCACAGGCATTTTCTAAGGGGAGCAGGGGGAGGCCACCCCTTCTCGGATTGGGGTGGCCTCAAGCCCACGGGCCTTTTTGAGGGGAGCACGGGGAGGCCACCCCTTCTCAGACTGGGGTGGCCTCAAGCCTGTGGGTCTTAGTGAGGGGAGCAGGGGGAGGCCACCCCTTCACGTATTGGGGTGGCCTCAAGCCCGCGGGCATTTTGTAAGGGGAGCAGGGGAAGGCCACCCCTTCTTAGATCAGGGTGGCCTCAAGCCCGCGGGCCTTTTTTGAGGGGAGCCCAGGGAGGCCACCCCTTTGCCTATCGGGGTGGCCTCAAGCCCGCGGTCCTTTTTGAGGGGGGCACGGGGAGGCCACCCCTTCTCGGATCAGGGTGGCCTCTCTCTCAAGCCCGCGGGTCTTTTAGAGGGGAGCACAGGGAGGCCACCCCTTTGCGTACTGGGGTGGCCTCAAGCCCGCGGGCATTTTGTGAGGGGAGCAGGGGGAGGCCACCCCTTCGCGTATTGGGGTGGCCTCAAGCCCGTGGGTCTGTGAGGGGAGCAGGGGGAGGCCACCCCTTCGCGTATGGGGGTGACCTCAAGCCCGCGGGCATTTTGTGAGGGAAGCAGGGGGAGGCCACCCCTTTGCGTATCGGGGTGGCCTCAAGCCCACGGGCATTTTGTGAGGGGAGCAGGGGGAGGCCACCCCTTCTTGGATTGGGGTGGCCTCAAGCCCGCGGGCCTTTTTGAGGGGAGCACAGGGAGGCCACCCCTTCGCATATTGGGGTGGCCTCAAGCCCGCAGTCCTTTTTGAGGGGAGCACGGGGAGGCCACCCCTTCTCGGATCGGGGTGGCCTCTCTCTCAAGCCCGCAGGCATTTTGTAAGGGGAGCGGGGGGAGGCCACCCCTTCGCGTATGGGGTGGCCTCAAGCCCGCGGGCCTTTTTGAGGGAGCACGGGGGAGGCCACCCCTTCTCGGATAGGGGTGGCCTCAAGCCCACGGGCCTTTTGTGAGGGGAGCAGGGGGAGGTCACCCCTTCATATCGGGGTGGCCTCAAGCCTGCGGGCCTTTTGTGAAGTGAGCAGAGGCGACCCTTATGCAGGTCAGGGTGCCTGCAAAATAATCGGGCACAGATGCCCATGGGGATTTCTGCGAAGGCCTCCCCTCTGCAGATAGGGATCACCTCCATAATAATTGGATGCCACAAAAAAATAAAAGGACTAAAATAAAGATAAAAACAATTATCAGATGCAAAAAAAAAAAAAGAGAAAAACAAAGTATCGGGTACAATGAAAAATAAGAGAAAAAAAAATTAAAACTTAAAATAATCGGTGCAGATGCCCGCGGGGAAATTTTAAAAGGGAGCAGGGGAGGCCAGCCCTTTGTGGGTCTGATGGTCTCAAGTAAGCCACTGTTGTCGCTGTGGCTACAGTCTAGACAGGAGTCGGTGCCCACCCGCACCAGCTGGTATCTCTGTCTGGACCTAGCCCCTGTGCAGGGCCTTCGAAGTGGCCCTCCAAGTGGTCATGGGTGGGGTGGGGGGCACGTTGCCCCAAATTGCCTGAATATAACCCAGGCCCTCTGTGAGGTCTAGTAAGGATTACATTGGTCATCAAGGAGCCCCTGTGTTCTTGAAGGGCACCCCCTAAATAACTAGCCGGATGTTTCTAGCTCCTTTTCTCTGGAAGAGTGACTAGCCCAGAGATTAAGACACAGCCCTCACCTAAGCGGCCAGGGCTGCACCTGTTTCTCCCCATTAGGGGAGCTGTTATACCCCTTTTTAAGCCTAGGGATAAAAGGACGACTAGGAAGGAGAGGCAGGGACAGGGTGGGAAGACCTGGGGAGCAGGGACGGGCTGGTGGGGGCCAGGTGGGGGCAGAGCCCCCGGCCCCATGCCGGTGGCCTAGACCACCATTATCTTCACCACATCGTTGTCATCAGCCCGGTAAAAGAAGGGGACGCACGGGCTGTTTCCCAGGGTGACGCGTTGCTGGGGGTTCTGTATTTCTCGGAGCAGCTGAATGATCTGCTGTGCGGTGGGGTTCTCAGGGGGAGTCTGGCCCAGCGGGGCTTCTCCCTGGGCTGGCTGCACAACGCCAGCGAGGTTCCCCTCACTCAGTTCTTTGGAGAGACAGAGACGGGGCGCTGAGTGCTGGGAGGAGAGCTCTTCCGGCCCCGCCGCCCACACCGGGCCCCACTCACCTTGGTCGCTGGCAGCGCCGAGTTCCTTGGGGGCTGGGGGCGCGCTCGTGGGCTCCGCAGCAGGGTTCTGGTCAGCTGCTTGGAATTTCGCCTGCCAATCATTACGCTCCTCCACCAGCCGCAAAACCAACTCTTGCAGCTCCAGCAGCTTCACCTGGAAGGAGAGACACTCAGCACCCACCCCGCGCGCAGCCGCAGCCGCGGAGGCCAGGGCTCCCGCTACCTTCATGTCCTCTTTGTCCTGGGCCAGCCGGTTTATGTACTCCTCCTTCTCTCGGTGCTTCTCCTTCATCACTGCTCTCTGATTCTGGTAGAGAGCGATGTATTCTCCTGGGGGAGGGAGCACGGGCAGCTCAGCTGCAGGGGGCCCCCCAGCCTCGAGTAGCACCCCGGCCCCAGGGCCCTGGCGTCCCCGCTCACCAATAGTGTCCGTCTCTCCAGACAGCTGGATACAGCGGTGCTCCAGCTCCTCCACCCGCTCCTTCAAGTCTATCTTCTCCTGCATGAGCTCCGTGAAGCGGCCCTACAGCCGAACAGCGGGCTCGGGCTCAGCAGCGCCCGCCCGGCCCGCCCCCGCCCCCCCGGCCCTCCCGGAGAACCACGCTCACCTGCAGCTTCTCCATGGCTCCCTGAAGGGCCTGGTGGGTCTCCCCAGGCACACTGTCCCCCCCAGTGCCAGGGGCGGGGGCCTCCATCTTCTCCGGTTCCTGGCCCGATGGGGCTGCCAGGTGAGCCAGGCGCTGGCAGAGCAGCTTTTGCTCCTTTAGCTGCCTGCGCAGCTGCGCCCGCTCCTCCTCAGCACTGGCCAAGGCTGAGTTCAAAAATGCCACCTGTGGGCCAGAGGTGCAGGTATGTTTCTGGGGGCCAGGGAGGGTGCTGGGAGGCAGAAGATAGTCTCCCCGCTCAGGGCCTCAGTGGGCACACCTGAGGTTCAAAGATGCTGTTAGTGTCTGTCCATTGCTCCCCGCAGAGGTAGGGGGCACGATTAACCGGCAGGGAAACCAGACAAAAGGTGTGCGGGTGGGAGGAGGAAGGGGGGACAGGGAAGGGGTGCGGGGGTCGAGCTCACCATGGCCTCGCGGCTGTCTAGGTCGTCCGGTATGGTCAGCTTTGGCTGGGAAGCCTTGTCCTCCTCCTCCTCCTCACTGTTCAGTCCGTTTCCTGCTGGGGAGCAGCCAGAGGGTCTCAGACAACCCCAGGGAGGTGAAGCAGCGCAGAAAGCCAGCAGGCTCAGGGCCCAGCTCTGCTCCCTCCTCTCTCTGCAACCCTGGGCCAGCCAGTCCCCAAAGAAGGATCCGCTGTCCTATCGGTGGCCTCCATCTCTTCCAAACCCCCTCCCCTGCAGTCCTGCTCACTTTCTCCAGGCAGGGCCATGAAGTTCAGTTGGGCCTGGAGCTGCTGGTTCTCCTGGCTGGCAGCCTCCAGGCGGCCCTAAAGGGTCAGGAAAGAGTGAGAAGAGGCGCCTGCGCATATCTTCCTGCGCGGGCGCCCGAGGGGACCTGCACTCAGAACTGCCCACCTGTGTTTCCTGCAGCTCTTGCCGGGCCAACTTGACCTCCATCTTGCCCTGCTCTTCCTCATGCTGCATCCGGCTCACGAGCTGGGTGTTGAGCATCACCTGTACCTGCAGGACTTCCTTCTCGCTGGCCAGCTGCTGGTAGGCGGCCACGTGCTGCTGGTAGGCGGCCACGTACTGCTGCAGGTGGCTCAGGTACTGGTCCCGCTGCTGCTGCAGCGCCTGAGCCTCTTGGTTTTTCTCCTCCACCTGCAGAGAAGATGCAGGGTTGAGGGAGGCAGCAGAGGGTCTACGGACCGTTACGGAACCCGGCCGCCTCGGCGACACACTGAGTGCCTCAGGGGAACCAGCGGTGACCATCACTATGGGCCAGGGCTGTCCCGCACTCCTGGTGACAGGTGACTGGTACTCTGCTTGTACTTCTGGTGGCACTACCTGGGTGAGGCAGCCGCCACTCGTGGCTACAATAAGCTGTTTCCCGTTTGTAAAATAAACCCCAAGGTTGTTCCCAGAGGCTGAAGTCCCTTGCAACTGTGCACATGGTGAGAACCCACAGACAGTGACCGGTCCTCTACGGGGCATTGTCCTTCGATCAGCGATAGCCCAGAGGCCCCGATTGTGTGGTATTGTATTGCTATAGCCCTTGGTTTTGGCTTTTGGCCTTTCAGGGCTTTTTGGATGCTCTCGTCTTAGAGCCCGGGCAGCTGGGGGGCCATTGCGGCCTATCCTGGTATCCCATCCCCCTGGCCCGTGACCACCCATTTCAGTTGGCATCCCAGGAAGTATCAGAGACACTGAGTCTTAAAAGCTCTTTGTGAGTTGCTGGACAACAACAACAAACAGCTCGTTCGGACATGAGGCCCAGAGCCTTTGGTGCTCCTTTCAGGTGATGTCAGACGACACAGGATAGAAGACCTGACAAGAGGTCTTCGTCCTCTCTTCCCTTCAGAGGTCGGCTACTGGATGCTGCTGCTTTCAGCTTCTGGTACTTCTCTGTTCGGAGGCCAGGAACAGAGTCCCCTTCTTTCTTTGGAGGTTGGAGCAGAGTCCCTTGGCTCCCTCCAACCCTAGTTTATATCCTCTTTCAGGGGACCCCACCTGTAAGTCTGATTGGACCATTTTCCTTTTCTTTTTTCTCTTTTTTTTTGCACAGAATTGGGATGTAGGCCAGAGGTGTAGGGGTGAGAGGGTTCACCAGAGACGAGTGGGGAGCAGAACAGGTCCATCTACTGAAATCCACTGCTGAGGGGTGCAGTGGGTGGGACAGGAAAGGTCTGCTGCGCCCTGTGGGAAGCTCCCTGGTCCGGGATCAAACTCAGGCAGTAGCACTGATGGCTCTGAGACTTAACTCCGAGGCCACCATTTTCCAATCCTGTGGCTGACTGGACCATTTAGAACCAATCAGCTCCCAGCTTGCACCTGATTGGTCTTTTCCATAATCCAGGAAGTATGCATGAAAGGGCGGTTGCTGGGCTCTGAGGAGCAACTGCCACAACTGACTCCTGGAGCAAAAGTCAGACACACCAGTGCTGCTGCTGGCTCCCGCCACTGAGGCACCTCCCAGATCTGCATCCACAGATGTGGGGGGACAGGCACAGACCCCTCTTCTTGAGGCAGGCACTGTGGGACTCTGCCACCTGTCCAGGCCCCTGCCTTACACCTCATCAGAACTGCTTCCTAGTGCTCTCTGAACTGAAGGATGCTGAAGCTTAGCACTGCTCGGTGAAGAGCCACCCCGGAGCTGAGTATGGACCCAGGAGGAGTCTACACGTCTACACATCTCTCCACTAGAGGCTCGTGTCTCCAGCATGGGGGTGAACTGCAGTCCAGGGTACCCCACCGCTCCATGTCAGAGCCTAGGGCACAGGTGGTCACAGACCTGGCAGACTACCTGTCACCTGTGACCCCAAGTTGGAGCTACTGCTGTCCTGGCCTAAGCACCTGCCTCCCAGAGGTTCTCCGAGTGCCCCCAGCCGGCGCAAGGCTTACCGTCTCCCGCAGCTCTGCCAGCTTCTCCTGCAGCTGGCCGAGTTTCTTGGCCAGCTCGCTCTTGATGTGCTGCTCCGTTTGGAGCGAGCTGGTCATGTCCATGTTCTCATTGGACTGGAGGGAGAAACAACGCGAGGTCACCAATGCAGTTGGAGACCCAGAACTTGGTGTCCCCTCCCACAGCTCTGCGACTCCCGCTCTGCACAGAGCGCTCTGGCTCAGGGTGCTTCAGGCATCATTTCAGGGGCCACCCAGCAACTGCTGGCCAATGAGGAGGACCAGCCCATTTTATAGGTGGGAAAACAAAGGCCCAGAGAGGCCGGGCATCTTGCCCTGCATCCCAGGACACGGCAAGGGAGAGGAGGGGGCGGCCTGCTCAGGTTTCAGGCTGCGTACCAGACGGATGAATCCGTCTTGCAGCTCGGCCAGCTGCGCCTTGAGCTCGCGGTTCTGGGACAAGGCCCGGCTGATGGTGCTGCGGTCACTCTCGATCTCCTCGAGGACGCGCTTCCGGGCCTCGGCCTGCTCCTCCCAGCTCTCCGCGGCTCGCTCCAGCTCCCGCAGGCGGAGCTCCTGCTCCCGGAGCTGAAGCTCTTGCTCCTGGTTCAGGCGGCTCAGGTCTTCATTGTCCCGGACCTGAACCAGGAGCTTCTCCGCCAGGCTCTCCAGCTCCTTCCGGAGCCGCCCGGCCTCTGCCCTCAGCTGCTGCTCTTCCTCGGAGGGCCCCGATGGTGTTTCCGGGGCTGGGAGCACAGCTACGGAAGGGAACGCACCTTAAGAGCCTGCCCCTGGATGGGCTCCTCCCCTCGGCCACGGCTCCTACCCAGGTCCTTGCCCGGACCCTGGCTCCCTTGCTAAGAATTCTTTTCACCCACAGGATGCACGATATCCAGGTCACTTTCAGGCTCAAGACAACTCTTGACAGCGGGCCCCCAGCCCTTTTGCAAGTGGGGACAGATTCAGACCACCAGACTTGCCAAGGCCTGGTGCAGACCTCTGGCTCTCTGCCACCCTGCCTCCCTTTCTGGGGCATTCTAAGTCACCCACACCAGCCCCCCATCACTCCGGCGCCGGCTCACCCAGCTGGCTCTTGAGCTCGGCCACGGTGGTCTCCAGGTCCCGGACCTGGCTCACGCTGTGCTCCCTCTCCTCCTCCAGTTGTCGCATCTGCCCAGGGCATGGGGGGAGGCTCATGGAGGAGGTGGAGGGCGGAATGGCCAGACCACCATCACCCCCTCAGCCTCCACCTACACAAATCACCTCCCCCCATTGGCTCCACCACAGCATGTGCCCTGACCTCATTTTACAGATGACCCAAACAAGTTACCTTTCTAAGGTGCGGCCCAAAGGTCACAACTCACCCCCTCCAAGGCCTGCTGCAGCCTCTCGTGCCAGTTGGTACCCTCCTCCCTCAGCCTCTTGGCAAGCAGGTCTCTCTCCACCCGCAGCAGCTTGAGCGACTCCTTCAGCTGCAAAAGCGGACACGTGTCAGGCAGCTGTCACCGGCCCGCCGTTCCCGGTCTCCTGGGCTCATCCTCTGCGCCCCTCCACCTCCTGCAAAGCCTCACCTGGCCCACATGGATGTCCTCGCAGGCCTGCTGGGCCAGCTGGGCCTGTGGTGACTGCTGGGCCTGTGGTGACTGCTGGCCCTCAGGGCCTCCAGACGGACCGGAGAACTGGATGGTGAAAAGTGAGGAGGTGAGGGCCTCCCTGCTGGCCCAGAGGTTAAGTCTCAGCGCCATCACTGCTACTGCCTGAGTTCGATCCCCAGCCAGGGAGCTGACTCACACCTGGAGCAGCAGACCTCTCCTGCCTCGCCCGCTGCTCCCCTCAGCAGTGTACTTCAGTCAGTCTGCCTGTTCTGCTCCCCACTCTGTCTCTGGTGAGTCCTCTCACCCCTGCATCTCTGGCCTACACCCAGTCAAATGCAAAAGTAAAGGTGACTTTTGCATTTGAGGAGGTGGAGCCCAGGGTCTTCTGTGCAATGTCCCCCTAAAAGGGCTTGAGGTAGATCACAATCACCCCGAGGGACCCAGGCGCACCTGGAGGGGGTGCAGATTCCCTGGGGTTCCGCCCCTGCCCCTCACCTGCTTCAACAGCAGTTCGGACATCTCCAGCTTCTTCTCCAGGTCCCCCAGTCTCGCCTGCATGCTGCCCTTCTCTTGCAGCATGACCCTGAGTCGCTCTTCCAGTTCGGAGTTACACTGTAGCAGGTCTTCGTTGCTTTTGCTAGGGCCGCACGACAGAGAGGGGCGTGACCCCGGCACAGAAAGGACCCCTCCGGGTATCTACCCGTCCTCGCCACAGACGCACAGAGCAGTGGCAGGACCCAGGACCCCAGGGTCCAACGTCACCAGGGACTGGCCAGAGAGGGGACACGAGCCCTGCTCACTTGCATCCCTCTCACTTCCCCGCACCTGGCTTGGCCCACAGCCCACCCCTCACCAGCCCCCCAGCCCCCAACCCTACTTGTTCTTGTATAACTCCAGCTTGAGGGCATCTCGTTCTTTTGTTAACTCCTTGTTGTACTGCCAATAGGAAAGGCAAAGGCGAGGTCAGGGTTCGTGGGCAGAGATGCGGCCTCCAACTCAAGACCGGTGCCGACTGCAGAGCCCCCCGCTGTGCCCAGAGTCGCACTTCCCGCTTTTCCAAAGCACCTTCCAGCCCCTTTCTCATCTGCCTTCACTCAGCACTCGGGAGGGAAGGAAGAGGCCCGCAGCAGACACCTCCTCCCAGGCCGCCCTGTCCACCACCACCCTCGAGCAGCACGCTGTGCTGTCTTCTGGACGAGGAGGGCTCCATCCCACCCTGTTGGGGAGGGTGGGGCGCCAGCGGGCTGGGCAGGCGGCAGGGCTCACCCGGTCAGTCTGCTTCTGCTGGGTGGAAACAGCAGACAGTGTGCGCTCCAGCTCCCCAACCCGCTGACGCGCAGATTGGAGGCGACCGGCCAGTTCCTCCGACTCGCCTGCAACAAGACGGGTCAGAGTGGAGCCCAAAAGAGGAGTCCCCCTTAGCCGCCCCCAGGCGGGGGGATGAAGGGCGCCTGGAGTCCCACCTGCTTTCTGCCTAGCTGCCTGCTGAGTATGCACCAGGGCAGTCTGCAGTTCTGTCTTCTCAGACACCAGAATCCCGATGGTCTGGATGTGAACCTTTGGGAGACAAAGCAAATGAGTGTAGGAGAGGCGGAAAAGAGGCGTTTCCTGGGGAACACGAGGGAACCCCAGGCTGTCACTCACCTGTAATTGTTCCCGTAATGTGCCTTGTTCCCTCACAAGCTTCTGCTCGTGCTCTTTCTTTTCCTGCAAAGAGAACAGAAGTCTCTACAGGAGGCAGAGAGGAAGCAGCGAAGCTCAGGCCCGCATGCCACCAGTGGCCCAAATGGGCCCACCAGTGAGGCCAGATCATGGGGGGGTGGGGGAGGCAAGATCATGGGCGGGGGAGGGGGACAGGGGACACTATCTCTCCAGACTGGCAGTGGGCAAAACAAGAATCTCCATATCTGAGTCTCCCCAAACCCATCCGTCAGGTAATGAACAAAGAAATGTTACTTTTTCCAGTTGATCCAAAGTTTCTTGGTTCTGTTGATTCTGTGGGGAAAAGTCAAAATAAGTAATTGAGGGACTCCCCGGTGGCGCAGCGGTTGAGCGCTGCGCTGTGGAGCTGTCGGCAGCGGCGACGTGAGTTCGACACCCGGCCCGGGAGAATCCCACGTGGCGCAGGGGACCTCTCCTGCCTCGCCTGCTCCCCTCAGCAGTGTATTTCTGATCTGCCTGTTCTGCTCCCCACTCTGTCTCTGGTGAACCCTCTCGCCGCCCCACGCCTCTGGCCTGTGCCCCCGCTTGTGTGTATAAATAAAATAAAATCTTTAAAAAAAAAAAATAAAAAAAAATAAGTAATTGAGGTGTCCCCCTTTTCTACCTTCCCAGACCAATGTGGAGAGGTGAGCAGGGGCCAGGAGTTTAAAGTTCTTAGACCCAAGGGCACATGTGCTGCCAGACCCTCCTCAAGCCCCCAAGGAAAGAGACTTCAGGTCTTGGGTGGTTCCGCTCACAACTGCAGAAGTGACAGTTTGAATCTGGGGTCCTCGAAGGACAACACCCTAAGCCTCAAGTCACAGAGTTTGAGAAGGGAAAAGACAGCCCTTCCGCCAGCTGGTGACTTGGAGGGTGTGTTCATTCCCCGACAGGTATTTACGTGGTGCGAGCTGCAGGCGCGGCTCTGGCCGCAGTAACAGGGAGGGAGGAGGCAGAGAGACTGTTAGGCCTTGGAGTTTTTGAGCTACTAGAGGCCTTGGCACCTTCTAACTCTACCTCCTTGAGAAACTAAAGCCCAGAGTGAAGAAGTGTCTTGTCCAAGGTCAAAGACAGAGGAAATGAGGGGCGGTCGGGGCCGGAACACACCAGCCGGACCGGTGTTCCCCAGGTGAGTGTGGAGGACGCGAGCAGGGCTGTCTGGGGAGCAGAGAAGAGCAGAGGGCAGCCAGAAGAGAGCCATGCTGCAAACCCTGTGCTCGGGGGCCTCCAGCTGAGCCCTGGAGCCTCCGATGTCCCAGTCTTCCCTGGCACCAGGGACCCCAGTCCCTCTCTTCAGAGCCCCAAGAGGAAATCGGAGCCCTGGATTGCAGCTGGGAGTCAGGGGCCCCCGGCGGGCTCTTACCAGTTCTTCTATCTTGCTAGTGAGCTGCTTATTTGTTAGATTGCTGGAGTCCAGGGCTACTGCCAGCTCTTGATACCGGCTCTGAGGCGCATGCAGAGAGGAGGTGGAGTGGGAGGAGTGGGGGACAGGTAGAGAGAGTAGTCAGTAGGGTGGGGGTGTCTGGGCTGTCTCAGCTGGCAGCGGGGCACCCAGCCCCCACTATGGGAGGAGATGGGGGGACTGGCCTGCAGGGTCACTTACCTCCAGATCCCTTATGTTAACAGTGGACGCCTGGCCCTCCCCGTTGACATAGGCGGCAGGCTAGGAGAGAGGCAGAGCACCCAGGGAGAGGCTCCCTGGCTCCCTCAAGGCCTAAGCCCCTGGGGTTCCCCATCAACCGGCAAAACTTCCCTCTGCTGCCTAACTTGGGCCCCTCTACTCATAATCCCTTTGTGCCAACTTCTCCTGGCTCTGAGCGCCCTCGCCCGCCTCTCACCCTGGGCTTCCGCAGCAGGATGGAGCCGCAGTCGCGAGGCCGACCCATCACCCAACAGCTTCAAAGGACACTCAGTGAAGCGGTGGCCAGCTAGACATCGCCTGGCTAGAGGGCCGGCCCAGGATCCTGCCTGCCTCTTGGGAACCTCTCCCTTAGCTTCTTACTATCAACTCCCCCCGCCAACACCGCTCTGGGCCCCCATCCCTGGGGTACCTCTGATGTAAGTCCATTCAGCTGATGGGAGAGCTGTCGGAGGCTTTCGGTGGAAGAGAAAGTCCTGGGGATGGGCACAGGAGTCAGGGTGCAAGAAGCTCGGTGGGGGTGGGGGTCAAGGGAAGGGGCCTGACCCAACGCCCTCCACGAGGGGCTGCTGTCTCCCAGGGACACTCACTTGTTCTCATCCAAGGAACGAGAACCATATTCGGCATCGCAGTTCTGTTTGGGAGGAAATGCAGGAGGCGTCATTCGGGCTCTGCAGGAGCCAACCACGATGCGGCGGGCCGAGCTCGTGCTGGCCGCCTTCCAGCTCCCTGAGCCTCTTGGCCTCCCCGACCCCGTCCCTGGGAAGGGCAGGTGACCCAGAGGAAGCGGGAGAGCATCGCGGCGGCGTGGTCCTTCCGGGAGGACAGGCGGGCCAGTGGGAGGCAGGCAGCAGGAGAGGGGCGCAGACCTGAGTGGATGCCGCGCTGTTAACATCGGGGGGGGCAGCACTGGGAGAAGGGACACCGGGTGGCATGGTGTTGTCGCGATCAGCAAGTGTCGCTGCAGGAGTGGCGCGATCGTTGGGCGCCTGTCACAGAACAGAGCGGGGAGGGGGTTAGGAAGCCACGCAGGAGAAAGGGGACCTCGCAGCCGCGGTGCAGGGGCGCGGGTAAGGAGCACAGAGGATGCTGCAGTCGGAGGAGAGTCGCATGCTGGGGGCCGCTGTGGAGTGTGGCCGAGGGAGCCAGGCCTCGGGTTGCCCTGCGACCTTCTGGGCGACAGCCTAGCTCCAGGCGCCCTCATGGACACGTGGGGCCTCGCTCTCCCTGGCGCTCAGCCCAAGTCAGTGCCAGGCTCTGACCTGGGGCACCCACAGCAGGAGGAAGAAAGGCGTGCCAAGTCAGGGAGGAGCAAGGCCCTGTTCTTCCGGAGAGCCCGTCTGTGCCTCCGTGTGACCCGCACCCTGGCCCCCACAGGGCGGAGCGGCAGTGTGGAAGGCAGCCGTGGCCAAGGCCGCCGGAACCGCTCTCCCCTGCGCGCCTGTCACTCCTGCCCTCCTCCCCCAGTCAGAGCTCTGGGGAGGGACATAGGAGTCGGGGGGTGCAGGAAGCTCGGCAGGGCTGGGGGGCAAGGGCAGTGGCTGGAAACTGGAGTTGCCATGCCAACCTCCACAAGAGACTGTCACAGGTCAGAGCAAGGCAGCAGGTGGGCAGGGGCTGCGGCGAGGTGGGCATGCCTAGCCAGGCCCGACAGGCGCTGGGTGCCTCCCGCATCCTGGGTTCCTGTTGATCTTTACAGTTCAGACACCAGAGAGCTCAGGAGGGGAAAGCACATTTCCTTAGAACTTAAATATACATGACCGGCTTGTGAGTGACCAAATTAATACACGATTTTAAGCTTTGCAGCTAGTCTGGAGTTCAAAAAGGCGTGCCCCTCAAATGTCCCACTTCTTTAGAATTATTTTATTTCTGGTGGGACGGTCAAGGGGCCAACTATCTCTGTCCCTCTTAGATGCCCCTGAAAACCCCAACCTGTACCCTCCTCCAGTAAGGGCTGTAGGGCCTAGGAGGGGATCCAGCTGTTTATAAGTTTACTGCCCACCTTTGGCCCTGGAACCTGGTGTTGCCATGCCAATCTCCACAGCAGACTCTACCAGGCCAGAGCAAGGCAGCTGGTGGGCAGGGGCTAGGGGAGGTGGGCACGTCTAGCCAGGGCCTGGCAGGCACTTGGTGCCTCCTGGGTTTCTGCTGATCCTTAGTTAGACACAAAAAAGCTCAGAAGGGGAAAATGTACTTTTTCTTAGAACTTACATACACAGCTGGTTTGTGAGCAGTCAAACTGTAGCTCAGTCTGGAGTTCAAAAAGACAACTGTCCACTCCCCCTCAAAGGCCCCATCCCGTTAGAAATTGTTTATTTCTCCAGAGTGCCCTGTCTCTGGGTGCCATCAGCGCCAACCAGAACACCAGAGTCACAGGCCCGTGTCACTGGAGTAGGAAACTTGAGTGGGAAACCCTTATGCTATGGAGGGAAAATAAGGAGGGAATGTGGGGGTCCGGGTCTTCATCTCCAGGGGGAAGAGGGAGGCAGGGGTGAACACTAGAGGAAGCCTGGGCTCCACTCAGGTGCCTCTCAGCGTCTGCCCTGAGCCCACACGGTGAGTCACAGGACCGGCCAGACCTGACCGACTGGGCGTGAGCAACCTGACGACAGACTAGCGCCAGCCACCGGCGTCCCAGCCCCTCGCCACGCTGTCCCGGGCATGCTCTGTCCCTGCCAGAACTCCTCCTCTCGCCTGGCAGCTGCCTGCCCCGCCACCGCCCCCCTCCCGTCTACCCTGGCCCCCGGAAGTTGAGAAGGAAGTAACAGTGTCACATCTGGAGGAGGACATCTCCCATCCCAGGACACCGCAGGCACCCCACCTTCTTGCCAAGCACTCCCTGGGCTCAGAATCCCGACCATTTCCTGCACCAACCCTGGGCCTGGGACTCCCGCTTCACCCGCTCTCCAGATGGGTGAAATCTGCCCCCCTCTACACATCAGCGTCAAATGCCACCCCCTCCAGGCTCCAGGCCCTTTAGAGCCAGGCGCTCCCTCAGTTGCCACATTGCCCGTGCCGCCTGGCAAAGCGTCTGCGCCAAGCCATGGAAGATGGCTAAGTGTCCAGCTGGTTTTTAAAAGCCAACAGGGGCAGGATGTCCCTTCGGCTAACCTCACATCCTTTGCAGTTCTGCTCTAAAACTAACCTCCATCCTTGCAACGGGAATCAAAAACCCCTTTCTCTTGACCCTACATTTCCCACTCCTAAACCAAAACAAATTCATCACTTTGAAAAATCAACAAGCTTCTGTGTAGACGGCTGTCCGTCGGAGGCATGCCCAGAGGGTAAGGCCTGGGTGTGTGGTTTTATTTAAGCTCTCCCAGTAGGACAGGGCCCTAACCATTCACACTGGGGGCTTGGAAGGCTCAAATCTCACACACCTGCTCTGGAAGCTATTCCCAAATTACCTTTTAACCTTCACGGTGTATTGTATCCTCTCCAAGATGATAAAAGATGTGGGGAAAGGAAAAAAACAATCAACCAAGCAGGTGAAATAGCAGACATGGACACACCGAGGGGTAATGACGACGGCAACATGAAATCAGCCAGAGGCCAAGTACCCCCACACCAGACAAGCCTCAGGGGCATGCACGCTGGGAGAGAGCAAGCCAGAGAGGGGGTCTCGGCACTGCCTCACCTTCCTCTTGTCCAATGGGGGGAGCACTACCCCATTGGAGCGGTTGAGGTCGGACACCAGCACCTTCAGAATGTCCTGAATCTACAGGAGGTGAAAAGGGAAAAACAAGGGCAAGGGGAGAAAGAGAAAAGTGGCTTAAAGACAAGAAGGTCAGAGAAGGAAGGAGAGAGCAGCTCTGGACGATGCACTGCTGGAGACAAGGATGACGGAGCCAGACCGCGGCCTGTGCCACCTCTCCAACGGCTACTCACTGCCTCGCAGAAAGCAATGTAAACCAAAAGGTGGACCAAAGCTACCAAATCAGTCTGAAAGACACTGATCTGATCCAACAACGTCATCTTACAGGCGAGAAAACTGAGACCCAAAAGGATGTGATTTTCCCTGCAATCACCCAGCAAGCAGGCAGCAAACACTCCCAACTCAGATGTTGCCTAATCCCAAGGACCCGGGGCTCGTCTGGGGCATCCTGAAGGGAGAGAGTGCGAGTGTCTTCCTCTCGCTGCCTGGCTTCCCCTTGAGGCTGGGGATGAGGGAAACCACCAGAGCAAGAAGGGTTACTGCGCACCAGGCCCGTACTAAGGATTAATACACAATAACCTCATTGAAGTTTCCTAAGTTTAAGCAGAACTGTAGTACCCTTGCTTACAGGTGTAGAAAGAGCTTAAACAATGTTGCCCCAAATCAGACCCCTAGCAGAGCTATGGAGAGGCCACATTCGGACCCAGTGTTCTTACAACTTCTTCTAAGCGCTTAACCTCTCACTCAGTTGCCCCCCGAGCACCCCTCTCCCAGGAAGCCTGGCCAAGCAAGACTTACATCTTTCGATGACTCACAACCATCAGAAGTGGTTGTCTCTGGGCTACTGCCATGTTTGATCTTCTTTTTCTTCTTAACTCCTGCAGGAGACCCCAAGTTGTTTTTCTGTTGGTAATCTCTCAACTGCAGAGAGGAAAGAGAGAGTTTAGGCTCACGAGGAGTACAAGCTCCTGTGTTTACACCCCACTTTAGAAGTGAGACTTGCCATCTGACTTCACGCCACCACAACTCTGCCAGGTGCTGGGAGTCCCTGCTCAAGGACAAAAGAAATGAGCTGATAACACGGCTTAAAGAAAAAAGGGTTAGTGGAGTTTACACTCAGTCTTTGGGCTCGAAGTTCTGGGATGTCATGAATCAGTAGCTGTCAGGGGGCAAAACCAGGAAGAGATGGAAACGCAAACGTGAGCAAACGGACGTCAGGGTCCTTTCTTAGGCGTTAACTGTTAACAGGGCTGCTCAAGATCCTACACCAACGGCTGCTGATGACAGAAGGCAGTGCGGGGACAGGCAGGGGGACAGCCAAGCACATTTCACAGCAATCTATTACAATCTTCCATATCTATGCACATGTATATTAACACAGAAGGCTTTTTTCTCAAGAGACCCAAGTGGAATTGAGGCTTCAGTCACCTATTTATCCTGCGGTGCACAGAGCAACCCACGTTGGGATGACGGGGGGTGGGGGTGGGGGGGGGTGGGGGAAGATTCCCAACTGTGAAGTTCGTTTGTTGGGATCTGATCCACAGAGTATAAACAGACTCACTCCAAAGGGCCCTGACTAGGGGACACTCTGGCCCCAGGGTCATAAGGAATTAGAATGTGAGATGGAGAAAGCAGACAAAAATTGTAAAGTCTCCAGAGAAGTAAAAACCCGGGAGAAAACCAAACTAAAAAATTCTTCCCACTGTCACCCATAGCGGTTGTCAACGTTTCAAGACTACTAGGGAAGTGCAGGCTTTTTACACTATCAGTGTTTAAAGGTGGGGTACAGCAGAGAGCAAGGAGCCTAAACCCTCTCCCAGGGTCGGGTCCCATGGTCCCGAGTCGCCTTCAAGTTGATAATCTGCCGCGACAAGAGAAACCTGAAAGGGGGTTAACACTGGGGGTCTGGGTCAAAAGATCAAACCCCCGGCTCGCGACGGTAATGAGAGTTCCGAGGGGGATTGTGACGTAACTACATTCCACTCCTCCCTACCGACGCCCAAGTCGCCGCTCCGCGGTGGGGGAGGGGAGCGCAGGGACCGAGGTCCTCGGAGACCGGGAGCCCAGGGGGTCTGATTCTGGGCGGCAAAAGTAGAGGGCCGACCCTGCAGCGGGAAGCCCTGGGGGTCACCAGTCCAAAGTCACCCGGGAGCGACGGGCGAGGGCGGGGGCTGGGCTGCCGGGGGGCGGGACTGGGGAAGAAGACTTGGGGAGGAGGGGCGCCAAGGGGCGCCGAGGAGCTCACCCAGTGTGCCTCAGGGGCAACACAGACTCTGGCCACCCCCCGGCCGGCCGTCGGCCTCGGGCTGGGCCAGGGAGCCGCGACCCGGCACTTTTTACCTTTTTTTTAGCCGCAGCTAATTTGCTCTGTCGGGTTGCTTCCGACATCGCGGGAAGGGGAGGGGGTGGGGGGGGGCCACATCAAAATTCCCACAACTCTGTGCGCAGCGATCCTACTCGTCACCGAGTCACAACCCGACTGAGCCAGAAAGGGCGGTGCAGGGGCGTTTCTAGGCGGTGCTGAGGGGGCGTGGCCTATTTCCACCAATCCTATTGGTCATCACGAAGAGATAAAAGGAAAAGGGGCGTGGTTAGTACCCCGCGGGCCTAGAGCAGCGGGAGGAGTCACAATGAAGGCTGCGCGCGCAGCCGCCTATCCCCGCCCACCTCGGGGGGAGGGGCGGGGCCTGCGCGCGCAGGGTGCGCGCGCAACTTACGGTACGCCTGTTCACGGCTTTCATCACCGGGTTCCGGGTACCTGGCGGACCTGAGAGGCCGCTGCCCCTCCCCCACCGTGGACCCTCCTGCACTGCAGACACCCCCAAGATGGGGTCCCCGAACCCCAGGACTCAGGAGGTGGGCGAGGAGCGGAAGCAGGGAAAGCCGAGCGCATCCCTTCACACCCTTCACAGTCCTTTTCCTGACTCCCCATTGCTGCCCGGGACTTTCTCGTCCCAGAGATCATCCCCGTTCTGTGCACGGACTCCCATCGAGCCTCCCCTTTCCCCCGGTTTCCTGCCCTGACTCCGGGAGTGTATCTGTCCCCTTGCCAACTAATCCAGCCCCGGCCCCATACTACTCATCTGCCCCTCCTCCGCCACACCCCCACAGTACCCCTTCCGCCCAGAGCGAACTCCAGGTCCGCTCAGTCTTTATTCACTCGGATTCCTCTCCAGGACTCAACCAGGACTGGCCAAAAGTTGCCGCGGGGCCTTCCGCTCCCCTGTGAGTACGCCCGTCTCCCCCCTTCCCTTACTGTGTATGCCGCCCCCTGTTGCTTCCCCTCCCCCGTGGCTCACCCACCCCCAGACCTCTTCAAGGTCTTCCCTCAGCCTAATTCGTTCTGCCGAGAAACCCCAAGTCATTTCTCCATCCTTCCCCTTCTTTTCCTCCTGCCCAGTAAGTTTCAAAGACTGTGTCCTGTGTTTTCCAGGGCTCCGCCAGGCTCACTGTAAGTGGGCTCTCCTCTCTCCTGACTTCCCCATGACACCGCAGTGGCTGGTTTTATTCTTTTTTACATCACTTTCCCTTCTTTAACCCTTTTCACCCACAAGGAAACCACCTCCTTCCCTCAAACCTTTGTATTTCCTCCTGCCTTCAGGCATTTGCATACACTTGGCCCCTGTCTGGAATATTTTTCTTCCAGTTTTTTGAAAAGCTGATGTCTACCCATCCTTTAGAGTTGAGTTTCCTCAAAGAAGACTCATCCCCACTTCTGGCTCAGCCCGTTTGCCTGTTAGACGCCCCCCTTAGCACACTGTTCTTCAACTTCAAAACCCTTTTCAGATTTGTAATGAGTCCCTTTGTCATTCACCTATGTACTTGACAAATTTCTGTAAGACCTACTATGTGTTCACACGGTTGTAGACAGTACAATTAACAGTGAAGGAAACTGTCTCTGTCCTGCTGGGGTCTAAGTGTTAGAAACACTGAGGAGTAACCTCGGAGCCAATGAGTGGTGCTCAGCTGCACCCCCTTCTGTTCTTTGGGGCTGATGGGGAATCAGGAGCTGAGCTGATGCCTCAGCAGTTAAACCCCTGGTGAGGAGGAATGTCTAAGAAGTTGCCAGCTTGCCACTGTGTGGCTTCAGTTTAGACCTGGGGCTCTGCTCAGCAGGCACTGTCTGGGGTAGGACAGATGCTGTCTGGCCACATGCCGGCCACGTGCCAGCCAGTAATTTTTCTCTCAAGTGTGAGGGTGAGGTCCCATCAACTTGGCTCCTCCACCCACCCTACGTCCCGCATTTATTCTGATTCATTTATATTCTGTGGTGCACAGCCAGTAATTATAATGAAATGTGTATTCTGTCAGGTAGTGATTGATGACATAAAACAATGGACAATGGAATAGTGAGGAGGGACCATGGTAACAGGGTGGCAGGGAAGATCTTTCTGATGAAGTGTGACCTGTGGGTGAAGCCTTTAAATGAACCTCTCTAGAGGAAGAGCGTGATTCCTGGGTGTATTGTATTTGAGACTACACTATATCTTTCCTAAAATAAGACCAATTTGGTATCCGATCCACTGCTGAACCCCTGGACACTTTGCCAGCGCCTGGCAGGCAGTGCTTATTCACCTGAGGATAGGAACCACATCTCCCTTGGCCCGTCCTCTAGCACATGTAGCCACTATTGCCCAGCACACATTTCCTGAAGATCAGCAGCGTCCCAGGCCCAGACTTTGCAGCTAGTACAGGCAAAAAGGGCAAAGATGAACTGTAGCCCTGGGGAAGGGTTGTGCTACCTGGTGAGATTATAAACCAGCAACTTGTGGGCCTCCCTGGTGGCGCAAGGGGTTAAGTCTCAGGCTATGAAGTTATCGGCAGCCACTGCAGCATAAGTTCAATCCCTGGGCAGGGAGAGTCCCACATGGCACAGCAGACCTCTCCTGTCTCCCCGCTGTTCCCCTCAGCAATGAATTTCAGTAGATCTGCCTGTTCTGTTCCCTGCTCTGTCTGGTGAATCCAGAGTCCTCACACCTCTGGCCTGCACCCCAGATCTTGTATGTATAAATAAATAAATCTTTAAAAAAATATATATATATATATAAACCAGCAACTTGAGGGGAGAATCCAAGAAGTAGACCTGAAGCAGATTCTCGGGTTAAATCCAGAACCAGGATGGGTCCTTTCGTTAGAAGTGGGCTTGCCTGAGAATGAGAAAACCCCACATCACTGTGGCCTGAGCAGTCGTCAGGAGCCCAAGCCTTTATCTTGTTTTACACGAATCCGCCTCACCAGCCAGGACACCGAGCAGCTCTGCACTGCTTCCGCGTTCCAGCCCGCAGGACAGAGGCGAGCCGAGAAAGGCCTGTCCGCTCCCAGGAAGGGCAGTTCTTAGGCATGGCACACACCATTTCTAATTAGATCCCTTTGCCAGAAGTTAGTTATAGGGCCACATCTAATTGCAGGGGAGGCTAGGAAATGTAATCTTATTCTGGGGGTGGGAGAATCGATTGCCAAGCAGAGGCAGGGATGGCTTCTTGTGGGCTCCAAATGGTGGATATTTGTCAGCCTGGCTAATGAATTTTTGTGCCACACAGAGGCCATCTCCCCGGTCTGGCCAGGCTGATGGGGCCAGTGAAGGTTCTCTGCCCCTTGACATTCAGAAACTGAAGGAAAAGAGAGACACACTGGACAAGGAGATCTCCCAATTAATATCTGAGTAAGTCTTGTTAGCTTTCTTGGCATGCTCTAGAACACTTATAACAAAAACCAAGGTTAATTGAAAAGAAACAAAGGGTGGGGACACTGGTTCTCCCACAACACTTGGGCTTTCCCTCACCTCGAGCAGCCTTTGTACATTTCACAGTTGAGGACCCACTTTTTTTTTTTAAATATTTATTTATACATACAAGCTGGGGTACAGGCCAGGGTGTGGGGCGGCGAGAGGGCTCACCAGACACAGAGTGGGGAGCAGAACAGGCAGATCAGAAACGCATAGCTGAGAGGAGCAGCGGGCGAGGCAGGAGAGGTCTGCTGCACCATGTGGGATTCTCCCCGGCTGGGCGTCGAACTCGTATCGTGCGCTGCCGACAGCTCCACGGCACAGCACTCAACCACTGCGCCACCAGGGAGGCCCTTTTTTTTTTTTTTTAAAGATTTATTTAATTATACATACAAGCTCGGGTACAGGCCAGAGGTGTGGGGAGGCGAGAGGGTTCACCAGAGACAGAGTGGGGAGCAGAACAGGCAGATCTACTGAAGTACACTGCTGACAGGAGCAGCGGGCGAGGCAGGAGAGGTCTGCCACGTCATGTGGGATTCTCCCTGGCTGGGCGTCGAACTTGCGTCACCACTGCCGACAGCTCCACAGTGCAGTGCTTAACCGCTGCGCCACCAGGGAGGCCCGAGGACCCACTCTTGTGCCATCTGTGAGTCCCTCAGCTGTGGCCAGATCACACGGCACCAGTGTGGCTGGGGGTCCACCTGCAGTGTGTAGGGAGCATTGGTTGGGGTGACGGTCTGGGCAGATCCCCTGCCCAACTGTAAAGCCCCCGAGGCAGGGACTGTGTTGGCATCACTATGTCCCCCAGTGCCAAGCACCTGGTGGCCCTCAGCGTACAGTGGAATTGGGCTCCTGACTCTGAAGCCAGCACCCCATCAGTGAGTCTTTTTCTCTGCTCCCGCCCCCACCAGAGGCTATAGTGTGGATGAATTAGATGACCACATCTCCCAGCTCCACGAGTATAACGACATCAAGGATGTTGGCCAGATGCTGCTGGGCAAACTTGGTAAGTGGCAGGACTCTGGAGCAGCGCCCAGGCCTCCAAGGGAGCCCCCCCCACCCCCGAGGGCCCTTAGATCTGCTCCTGGGCCTTCTACCTTGCCAACCCTTCCACCCTTCCTGTCTGGCTCTCCTGGACCGCTCTCGCCCAAGTCCTTGGGTTTTCATCTGGTCTTGGGCTGGTCCTGGAGCTGCGGGCACACGAGCATGGACTCACCTCCCTGTCCAGACCGAGCACTGGGTGCCCAGTCTCCCGGGGCGCTCAGACAGACTGAGACCCCATCCTTTCCACCAGTAGCCCACTCGCTACGGAGGCGGAAAGCGCAGCGGGGCCGAATGTGGCGTAAAGGGGTATTTAGTGCCGCCGTCACCTGGCTCTGACGTGAGCCCTCGGGCCTTCAGAGCCGGCTTCCTCGTGCGCAGCAGCGTGGCCCGAGCCTGAGCGCCCCCACTCGGCAGCCCTGGGTGGCAGCAGTTCGTGCTCGTGGCATCGGGAGCGCTCCCCTGTGTTTGGCTGGCGAATGGGCCCCACAGGAAACCAAAGGAGGGAAGTTTAGGTGGGCGAAGAGGGAAGGAGGATGGGGCGCAGGGAGACAGACTGTTAGGGGGCGTCCGAAGGGTGGGGCCAGGAGCGCCTGTGCCCGCAGACCCAGCCTGAGGCCCAACCCCTGGGCCGGAGGGCCTGTCTCCCATTTGGTCAGTGACTCTGGACTGGGCACCTGCTCCGCGCTGCTCTGCAGGGTGCAGGGACGTGTTGCTAAACTAAACACTGGCGGGTCTGTTCTCGTGTGACGTTTTGGTGCTGCGCGTGCGTGCGGCTGGGCGGGGGAGGTGTCAGTAACTAAATGAACTCGGACAAGTGAATTCTGAAACATGAGGTGAAACGGGCAGGGACGGTGACACTGGACTGGACAGGGTGACAGGTGGTTCTGAGGTCAGGTGGCCGGGGAAGGCCTCAGAGGAGAACTCTGGCCAGGAGGAAGGCCCAGGGATCTGTGGAAATGGAAATTTGTGGGTTCAGTAATGATTTCAACCCCTCAGAGAGAAAGGATCCTCGAGGAGCTGTGTGGGATTCCTGTGCCCAATGGGGTGGGGTTCAGTGAGTCTAGTTTGGGGTGACCAGGCAGGGCCCACATTGGAGGGGCCTGGAAACAGTGGTGCTCTTGGCCAACTAGGGGAGCAGGAGGAAGATGAAGATAAGGTCCTGGGTGCTGCGGGTTTGGGCCACTCGCGCTCCCACTCCTCCCCCTGGAGCTTCATCCTTTCCTTCCCTCCAGCCGGCATCCGAGGTGTCACCACCAAAGAGTTGTATCCCGAATTTGACCTGGACGTAAATGACTGAGCAGAGGCCCACGCCCCTTGTCCACAGCCCAACGAGACAGGCGGATGTGGACACAAAGAGCAGAGAGAACCCCACCTCGCAGCTGCAGAGTTTCCAGTGAGAAAGTCAGAAATGCCTTCCATTTCAGTTTCTCACAGGACCCCGCTGAGTCAGGAGGGACCCCAGAGACGAGGGGGGCAGGGAGGAGGGGCGCCCAGCTCTGCAGTTCCTGAGCCGCCCCAGGGCTGCCCTGACCTGTGCCTGTGTGTCCTGTCTGTGAATAAACACGCGCCATCTCCGTGTGTATCCGCGTGCTGGTTCTGCGCCCCCGTAGCGCCTTATCTTACCAGGGAGAAAGAGGGCCTCTCTTGGGTTGTGGAAAGCTGATGTGCGTCGGGCTCTGTGCTAAGTGCCTCATAATTCATTATCTCTAAAACATAAAGCCATCCAAGAAAGGACTGGTATTGCTAGCCCCGTTTTATAGACGAGGAAACAGCTCAGAGAGGCAAAGTGACTTGCCCCAGCTCACACAGCCAGTAAGTGGCAGAGCAGGCGTTGGAGCCAGGGTCCGTCTCCAAAGGGTTTGCTGCTAACACTGCCTTTCTGGGTTGAGGGACGAGCAGTAACAGCTGAGAGTGAAATTGCGACTTTGGAAGTCTTTCTTGCAAATCAGGCTGTAGGATGAGTTCCGGTCCCAAGTTGTAACATTCTACCCAGCAAGGGGGCGCTCTTGTCATTTCTTCTCTGGTGATGTTATGAGCAACCATTGTTGGCAGAAGTGAAGCTGGAGTGTTGCGATGGAGAAAGGCAGAGATTCCCCGAGAAAGGGGTTCTGACCTGTCCAGCCAAGCCCTGGCCCCAGCTTGCTGGCCATTCTGAGAGTGGGGATGTGATAGCAGCGCTTGGGGACAGTCATAAAACTGATTTCTAGAACTGGCCATGCAAGTCCAGCCCTGTCCACTTAGGAACTGTGTGGCCAGGGCGCTTGTGCCTGACCTCTGTCAGTGGAAATTCTAGCAGTACTGTGTTCATCAGGGCGATTAGCTACCCGGACAAACAGCTCCCAGATCTCTGGGCGGAGGAACACGATCGAGGTTTCTTGTCGCCAACTTTTGGTGAGGGTCTGGTAGCCCGCTTTCCATTTCAGAGCTTCCTGCTGGTACCCCAAGCTGGAAAGTGAGAAATGGGGAGGACGCCATGGCACCCCCTCCCCCATGGGTAGATGCCCTTGTGCTCAAGGACCATTCTCCTCAACATTATCCTCCCTCCCCCAGAGGGAGACTGGGAGGTGAGGGTGCACAGGATTTGGGAGGACCCAGCGCCTAGCAGTGCCCAGTCCAGCTCCTGTTTGGTGCTGGACAGCAGCCCCTCCTCAGACCGGCGTGACCCAGCCCCTGCTCTGGTCCCGTTCCAGGCCATGGACACTTGGGGGACAGGACACCGTCCAAGAGTTCCAGTGGCTGTCTGAGACCCTGGGCCGTGCTGAGCCGCCTCCATGCCCTCTCTTTCCTCTGCTTACATGCCTCTGTGTTAACCTTACAGTAAGAGGCTAACAGTAGCCACAAGCTGGGACAGTCACAGCCTACACTGTAGCTACGCTACTGTAACTCTACTGTAACAGAAGGTGTGAATTTAACACGGTGTTGCTCTCTCAGTGTCTTATTGTACATAATACTTTCAGACTGTGGTTAACCGCAGGTAACGTGAAACCACAGAAAGCCAAACCGCAGGCAGGAGAGGATTACTGGGTGTGCCTTTCTCCATGCCCCACGCACACCTGCACGCATCCTCGTTTGGGAGTTTTTCTTGACATTTCATAGACTGTTCACGTCACCATGGCAGCCGCTTTTTACAACCTCCGCTTTGCGTATGAGGAAACTGCGGCCCAGAGAGTGGAAGCAACTTGTCAAGGACACAGTGGCAGAATCGAGATAAAGTCTGGTTGGCTCCTGACCCCAGGCTTGTGACCTAAGGCCCCACACCAGAGGCCTGCGCGTCACTCCTTCCAGCCTGGGTACCCTCTGAAGACGAGGCTGTCAGGCCCTCAGCACCTCACCCACTCCATAGGAACCAGCTGAAGGCGGCCCTGGTCCTGTGGTGGAGTTAGGGACCCCAGTGGAGAAAGATCCAGGACTGGAATGGGCTTCTGAGCATCGCACAGTTCTTAGGCCCTAAACTGTCATCTCGCCTGACCCACTCACCTTCCCGGCCACATCGCCTTATAGTGGAAGAGCAGGAGGAGAGCGGAGCAGCCGGCTGGGAACCGCGGGAGTAGTGACCCCTTCTCGGGAGGTTCCCCCACCCCATTCTCTCCACAAAGAGCTGCCCTCTCTTGCTTCTGTCCATATAAAGCCTCAGTGCCAGGGGCTGGGGCCCAGGTTCTCTGGGTCTCCTGGCAGCAGGAGGTCAGGGAACTAAGAAATATGATAACAGCCTGACAAGCTGTGGTGGGTTGGAGGGACACATCTGAGGGGCACCTCGCCAGGCGGGGGCCGTTGAGGGAACGTCCCAGGGAGAAGGGACATGGATGACGGTGCAGCAGGAGTCCGCAGTCAGGCAGGGGAGGCCAGCCGGCGGGGCGGGGCGGGGCGGGGCGATGGCAATGTCCAGGACCAGTGTCAGGGCCTCGGTCTGGAGAATGAGTCAGGATGGTGCTGTCCTGCAGGGTTCTCTGGATTCTTGGTGTGAAATAAGCATCTCTCCCAAACACAATCTTTTTTTTTTTAAGATGTATTTATTCATACATACAAGCTGGGGTACGGGCCAGAGGCATGGGGTGGCGAGAGGGTTCACCAAAGACAGAGTGGGGAGCAGAACAGGCAGATTAGAAATACACTGCTGAGGGGAGCAGCGGGCAAGGCAGGAGAGGTCTGCCGCACCATGTGGGAATCTCCCTGGCCAGGTGTCAAACTCGCGTCGCCGCTGCCGACAGCTCCACAGCATAGCGCTTAACTGCTGAGCCACCAGGGAGGCCCCCCCTTTTTTTAAGATTTATTTTTATGCATATAAGAACTGGGGTGTAGGCCAGAGGTGTGGGATGGTGAGAGAATTCACCAGAGACACAGTGGGGAGCAGAACAGGCAAATCGACAGAAATACACTGCTGAGGGGAGCAGTGGGCGAGGCAGGAGAGGTCTGCCATGCCATGTGGGAATCTCCCTGGCCGGGCGTTGAACTCTCGTTGCCGCTGCCGACAACTCCACAGCGCAGCACTTAACCACTGCGCCACCAGGGAGGCCCCTCTTTTAAAAAAAAAAAAAAAAAAGATTTAGTTTTATGCATACAAGAACTGGGTGTAGGCCAGAGGTGTGGGGTGGTGAGAGGATTCACCAGAGACACAGTGAGGAGCAGAACAGGCAGATTGAAATACACTGCTGAGGGGCGCAGGGGGCAGACAGGAGAGGTCTGCTGCACCACGTGGGTCAGCTCCCTGGCTGGGGCTCGAACGCATGCTGCAGTGGCTGCTGACAGTTTCATAGTGCTGAGACTTAACCCTTTGCGCCACTAGGGAGGCCCCCCAAACACAATCTTAACCCAACTGCATTTTGGACAATCTTTATTCTTGGCAGGGCTGGGGGGGGAGTAGGTGCAGTTTTTGTTTTCCACAGCTCACCTGTATTACTCTTAAGACTTAAAAAAAATCTAACAAAGACATTAACAGCAGACACACAGGAAAAAGTATGAAATAAGTAATGATGTTTATTTAAGACGGTAGGGTTAAGGGTGATTTTTCCCTTTCCCCCACTTTTCTGCTATCAGCAGCAAAGCAGGGGCAGAATCCATGTTCCCATGCCGCCCCCACACACACCTGCCTCACTTAGTTCTCGGCCTAGCTATTCTCAATCTAGTTCATTCTTTTTCGTTTTCTTTCTTCCTCCCACCCTCATTTTATTTATCTATTTATTTATTTTTGCATAGAACTGGGGTGTAGGCCAGAGATGCAGAGGGTGAGAGGATTCACCAGAGACAGAGTGGGGAACAGAACAGGTAGATCTACTGAAATCCACTGCTGAGGGGAGTAGCGGACAGAACAGGAGAGGTCTGCTGTGCCATGTGGGTCAGCTCCCTGGCCAGGATTGAACTCAGGCGGTATTGGTGGTAGTGACTTAAAGCCTAGTCCACCAAGGAGGTCCCCTGAGTTTCATTTCTTCGGGTAGGCAAAAAAATGGCAGCTGGGTAGACTCCAGTCCCTCAGGCTGAGAATGAATACTGTTGGATGCTCCAAATACATTTGCATTTGGGACTCCTCTTAAGACCCCAAGGTGGCGCTAGAAGCAAGCCCCTGTCCCTTTCCCCGGGTCAGCTCTGGGTGTCATGCGGGAAGAAGCCTCAAGGGGGCAGTGTCGGCACAGAGATGCGCCCGGGGCCAGGGAAGCCTCTGCTGGGAGGGCCTGGCTGGAAAGGTGGGACCTATCTAGCCACCGGTCGGCAGGCTGGATTGTCGGAGCGCCCCATATAGAAAGGAGGGGCTTCTCTCCAGCAGCACCCCTCCCAGGGGTCTAAGGTGTCCCCGGGGAGTTAGGAGCCCCCCGGACTGTGGGAGAGGGGATGACAAGTGTGTTCTCTGATGGCGCTGGCGGACCAGCCCGGCGCGAACATTGTTTGAATGCATCCGGTGTAAAGCTCG
Organism: Scalopus aquaticus; assembly: GCA_004024925.1. NCBI lineage: Eukaryota > Metazoa > Chordata > Mammalia > Eulipotyphla > Talpidae > Scalopus > Scalopus aquaticus. The sequence continues at coordinate 61,557 of PVIJ01005791.1, read as the reverse complement.
CTCAAAATATTTCTCATCCGGCATTTGCGGGAGTTCAAGACGCTCACACAATACAGCCTGCGATCTCATCCCTGGGGACCGAGCGGGGGCTTCTGGGAAGCCTCACCTCACCGAGCAGTGTCACCAAACACCACCCCACTTCAGCTTTGCTCAAACGGGGAGAATGGGGGGAGACTAGCCCAGGGGCCCAGGACCCCTGTGGTGGGGGAGGGGCTGTGGAATCCCAGCCCTCTGGCGCAGGAGGCAGTGTGATAAAAGCTGCAGGCAGTGAGGCAGGACAGGGACCGAGAATGAGGTGAAAGGTGACCAGCACACACTCAAAGCAGTCACCTGGCCAAGGTTCCCCAGAAAAGGGGGTGGTGGTGATGGAGGAGATATAATGCAAAATAAGATTAAAACTAGATCCATACAAGAAAGTGGGGGTAGAAGAAATCAACATAACCACTAAGCACAATCCCTAGGCGCCAGCTCCTAAGTTACAAAGCATAGGTAGAGCCAGACGGCAGTCTAGGGGCACAGATACAGAGATTGAGCCCATTGTAGAATCTCCGATCTCTTTTCCAATTCTAGTTAGCCAGTGAACAAACAGCCATCCTCGAACATGAGCCCCTCCAACCGAAGAAGGTTATATCAGTGCCATCCGGGCAAGAATTCAGGGCAGACATTTCTCTGCCCACCTGTGCCTATGCAGGTGCTTTCCTTTACCAACTCTGTCCCTCTGCAGGACAGCGGTCTGCCCGTGACTGGCACCAGGCAGGCCTCTCTTAGCAAACCCGCCCCCTCAAAGGGGCACCCCTTTCTGCCCGCTTGTGTCTGTGCAAATGTCCTATACTTCTTTGTCCCTTTTCCTAATACACCTGTTCTTTACAACTGAGTTTTTGCCTCCTGGAGAAACTTGTCACATGCTGCCGAGGTAGCTCTCATAAAACCTTTCCCTGGTGAAACCTTTCCCAGAGTGGACCCAAGGACCCCGCTCCGCTCTCAAATCCGTGGACTCTAAAACGACATCGGTGGTAAATCACTAACACAGAAAGCCCTGGGTAAGCCTGGAGGTGAGCCCTTCACACTTAAACCTGTAGTAACTGTCCGGCGCTCCCCTGTCTGGGTGGGTGGAGGAGCCCTTTCCCCAGCTGCAGCTGGGGGCGGGGGTGGCTTGCTCAGGGTCACGGGTCCCCTGAGTGGCCGAGCTGTCCCCCCAGAGCACGCTGGCCAGGGCTGTCCTGCCTCCCCAGCGAGGCTGACTCTGTTCAGGCTCTCAAAGGTCAGAACTTGAACCCAGAATTCCCTAAGCTTTAAGACCAAGGTCTGAAACGCAAATTTCCGCTGTGCTTCCTTTAAGTGGCTTCTGTCAGAGCCCCTGGCCTCATCTGCACCAGTGGCCAGAAATAGGGCTCGGACATAGCCCAGGACCCTGGTGCTTCTTCACTCAGGCCTCTGGGCAGGAGACTTTGCCCTCCTCGCCGGGAGCACCTCACTGCCAACATCAGAACTCTTTGACCAGGGGTAGATGCTTCCTGATCTTTAGCTGACACTCAGAGCGCCTTCTCTGTGGCGGCCCCAGGTCTGGCACTTGACAGGACTTTTACTGTATTCCTGATGGCAACCCTGAGAGGTCTAAAGTTACCCCCATTTTCCAGAGAAAGCAAATGCTCAGTGAGGTTAAGTCACTTCCCCAAGGAAACACAGCTAACTAGCAGATTCCGAAATTGAAGACTCCGAAGATGTGCTCTTTGAAGACCAGATCAGGATTTCCAAATGACCAGGTACTACCGTGATCTTGAAAATAAATATTTGAGGCCCAACCCCTTCCCTTGGAATTGTGTTTGGCAGGCCTGGGGCAGGCTAGTATTTTTTAACACACTCCCCAAGTGTGCTTGATAGCTGGCCTCTCAGGTGAGTGTTCTTGTTGGTTGATGGGGTTGTTCTAACCGCTGTGCCCCCAAATGCTGCCTCCAAGTCCCCCACCTCCAAACCTGGCTTGGGGCCACCGGGCCGAAAGCGCCGGCTCGAGCAAGACCCAGGTGGGATTAAAGTTGACTTCTCCCCAGAGCCCTGGCATTTGTTAGCTGTTCCTTGGCAGAGTTAACCTGCTGCTCCACCCTCTACCCTGGCACCGGCAGACCCGCCAGGCTGGTTTGCCAGGGAGGAACACGGCCTGTTTTGTCATCTTTCCTTCTGCCTTATGAGGGGATCAGGAAGTACCTACAGGGGTTGGGGTAGGGGGCCGTGTGGAGAAGAGTGCTGGGCCAGGCATGACCTTGAGGGGAGGCTGCTCTGCAAACCACAGGGGGGCTAGAAGGCCCTAGGACAGCCCGTGTCCCCATCAATCACACCCACCACCCACCTGATGCTTGTCTCTCTGAGTCACCCTCCGCCGCCCCAGCAGCACCCCAATCCAGTCTCATCCAGACAGGAACTTGTCAGAGTGACTAACATCGGGCCTCCTATCCAGCCCATCTCTGCTGCACCCCACGCCTCATGCTAAGGGGCTCCAGGGGGCAGATGTTGTCGAGGAAATCAATATGTTGATAGGTAGTGGGTATAGTTTCTGGCTTGTTTTTTAATCTGCTTAGTTTTGTTTGTTTTTTATCTGGCCCAGCAGAGACAGCTCAGCAGCTGGCTACGTACAGATAAACTGAACAGGCTGAGCCAGTGGCTCCCGGCCTCACCAGAGCTAGTTTCCAGGTCTCTAAAGTAGGTAAATAATAGCCTGCCAGGGCCACCTCACAAGTGATGTAGATAGAGAGGCTGCTTTTGCGATTGTAAAGATACAGGCTGCCGAGGCTGGTTTATGAGGACCTGAAGCTTGTGTCCTAAGCGCATTCTTGGCCCCCAGGGGATGCAAGAGCCTCGCAGCTTCAAGTGGGACTTTCATGGGGACTTTCAAGGGCGCCGTTCTAGGCCATCATAGTCACTCACTCACTCACTCATTCTTTGAATGGAGAAGCCTTTTTCAGGGACTGTTCTAAACTCTAGGGATGCAAGCCTGAGGAAAACAAAGATGGGGGGAGTGGGGATGGGGGGAATGTGCCAGGCAGGGGGAGCAGCAAGTGGAGATGGCACTGAGACTGGAGTGTTCCAGAAACAGTGTAGACGCCAGTGTGAACCAGCCAAGTGAAGGTGGAAGAGGAAGAGGAGGAGAAGAGAAGGCAGAGCGGAGCGGGCGGCTGTGGGGCCTCTTAAGCTGCAGAACTTGGCTGCCTTTCTAGGTGAGCTGGGAAGCTGGGACACACTCTGAGTGGAAATGTAGCCAGATCTGACTGTGTTTTTGCTAAATCCCTCTGCCCTCTGGGGCTGGGAGTAGGGGCAAGATGGAAGCAGGTAAGGGTGGGAAGTAGATTCTGGAAGGGAGAGCCTACAGGCTTGCTGATGGGCTGTGAGAAAAAGGGAACCAGCTGGGATTTGGACCTGAGGTCGGGAAAGGTTGTGGTTACCGGGAATGAGGAAGTCTGTGGGAAGAGCAGGGTGGGGGAGATAAGGAGGTAGTCTCGGATCTGTCAGGGATAAGAGGCCAACTCAACATGGACGTGGACATGTCCAGCGACAGATATCTGGGAATGGCATTCATGGAAAAGGCCAGCTGGGAGGTTTAAGTGTGGACAGGCTATGGCGTGGGACTGGCATCACCAAGAGCAGAGAAGAATGAGTTGAGATGGAGCTTGTGGGCACCAAGGAAGAGAGCTGGGGGAGGTAAGCATCCTGCACAGGAAGAAGGGGAGTAGGCAGAGACCCCATGGAAGGTTCCAGAAAGAGGTTGCCACCTTCTGTGTGAGATTCAGCTAGTCAACCAGCCATCCTTGTGGACCTTGGCAAGAGCAGTGGACAGTGATAGTCTGACCAGAGTGGGCTCCAGGGAGCGTGGGAAGAGAAGAACTGGGGAGAACAACTAGAGACAAGTTTCTTTTTTTTGTTTAAAGATTTATTTATTTATACATACAAGCTGGGGTACAAGCCAGAGGTGTGGGGCGGCAAGAGGGTTCACCAGAGACAGAGCGGGGAGCAGAACAGGCAGATCAGAAATACACTGCTGAGGGGAGCAGCGGGTGAGGCAGGAGAGGTCTGCCGCACCATGTAGTAATCTCCCCGGCTGGGCTTTGAACTCGAACTGGGCGCTGCCGACAGCTCCATAGCGCAGCGCTCAACCGCTGCGCCACCAGGGAGGCCCCTAGAGACAAGTTTCTAAGAGTTTTGCTCTTCAAGAGAGCAGCGAAATGCAGTCACTGGGGAGAGAAGTGAGGTCAAGAAAACTTGTTAGATGGGCCTCTCTGGTGGTGCCATGGGTTAAGCACAGCACTATGAAGCTATCCAGAGCCACTGCAGCACAAGTTCGATCCCTGGCCAGGGAGCTTCCCACATGGCGCAGCAGACCTCTTTTGCCTCGCCCACTGCTCCCCTCAGCAGTGTACTTCAGTCGATCTGCCTGTTCTGCTCCCCACTCTGTCTCTGGTGAATCTTCTCACCACCGCATACCTCTGTCCCACACCCCAGCTTGTATGCATAAATAATAAATCTTTAAAAAAAAAAGAAAAAGAAAACTTGTCAGATGTTCAGAAATAACCAGAGTGAAACCAATGAATCACCGAAGCAGCAAGCTTAAGTGCACACACCAAACTCTGCAAACTGGGGTCAAAGCGTAGCTTACTCTTCACCGGGGCTGCTTCTCATGTTGAAAATGTCTTCAGTGACAGGGAACGGTTACCTCACGTCAACCTTGGGAAACAGCTGAAGTTCTATTTATGCTCGCCAGAGGTATGAACAAGCAGTGACCAGGTTAGGTCAGTCTTGCAAAAGAAGCTACGTGAAGTCTTGCTCTCATGACTAAAGGGATTGTCAGCTCAGAGTTCCTCAAGGCTGGTCTCCCTTTGTCTTCACCTCATTTTTCTAAAAGGCAGTCATGAAAGCCCAGTGTCTTTTTATTTGTCTGTTTTTTAGCTTTCATTTTAAGAAATTTTAGACCGATGGAAAAAAACGGAAATCTCATGACTCCCAGGCACCAGCAACATCTGCTGTTCTTGCTTCTGGTTTTGCTTCACCCATTTCATTCAACAATGAGGATGGTTTTCTTTTTTTTTTTTTTTAATAATTTTTTAAAAGATTTATTTATTTATACATACAAGCTGGGGTACAGGCCAGAGGCGTGGGGCGGCGAGAGGATTCACCAGAGACAGAGTGGGGAGCAGAACAGGCAGATCAGAAATACATTGCTGAGGGGAGCAGCGGGCGAGCCAGGAGAGGTCTGCCGCACCATGTGGAATTCTCCCTTGCTGGGTGTCGAACTCGCATCACGCGCTGTGGACAGCTCAGCTCCACAGCGCAGCACTCAACCTCTGCGCCACCAGGGTGGCCCCTGTTTCCTATCTTATGATTTGAAGGTCTACCATAGGTACATATTTTATTTATTTTTTAAAGATTTATTTATGCATGCAAGCTGGGGTACAGGCCAGAGGCGTGGGGCAGCGAGAGGGTTCACCAGAGACAGAGCGGGGAGCAGAACAGGCAGATCAGAAATACACTGCTGAGGGGAGCAGCGGGCGAGGCAGGAGAGGTCTGCCGCACCATGTGGGATTCTCCCTGGCTGGGCATCGAACCCGCATTGCGTGCTGCCGACAGCTCCACAGCGCAGCGCTCAACCGCTGCGCCACCAGGGAGGCCCCGAGGATGGGTTTTCATTCTTTCATTCTGTCCATTTTAGGGTAACACGGGCATTGAAATGCATGATCGTTGCCGTTCAAGTGTCACAGCGGATAATATGTGACCCATGGCCTCTCACGGTCTCTCTTTGCTTCTTTTTACATATATATTTTTTTTAAAGATTTATTTATGCATACAAGAACTGTGGTATAGGCCAGAGGTGTGAGGGGATGAGAGGATTCACCAGAGACAGAGTGGGGAGCAGAACAGGGAGAGTGACTGAGATACACTGCTGAGGGGAGCAGTGGGCGAGGCAGGAGAAGTCTGCTGCGCCATGTGGGAAGCTCCCTGGCTGGGGATCGAACTCATGCTGCAGTGGCTCTGGATAGCTTCATAGTGCTGAGACTTAACCCCGTGCCACCAGGGAAGCCCTCTTTTTGCTTTTTTTTTTTTAAGATTTATTATTTATGCATATAAGAACTGGGGTGTAGGCCAGAGGTGTGGGGGGTGAGAGGATTCGCCAGAGACAGAGTGGGGAGCAGAACAGGTGGATCTACTGATGTACACTGCTGAGGGTGTAAATTGGGGGAAAGGATGTGCTGAATAAACCCCACAGAGAGGTTTTATGGACCCCACCCCCACCTTAGACCAAAGAGATCCAAGACACCAAACCCCATAATGTCATCAGCATGGAAAGGAGGGTTGCTGGGAACTGAGGGTGGTTAAGCAGCCAGGTTTAGTATATAACCAGACATGTGGGCCTTGGGGGTCCTTGTTTTTTGCCAGTTTTCAGCATGCTGTTGGGGGGTTCCAGCTCCCCCCAGTGGAACTGGTAGGAAGCATTCACCAATTTCTCTCTCTCTTTCTCCCTGAGTTACTCCTTTCTTCATTTCCCTTTTTTTTTTTTTTTTTTTTTTTGGGTAAATAAACCCTTTATTACCCTTTTTGTGTGTACCTGCAGTTGAGTGTCAGAAGTCCCTTTTAAGTGCGTGGGTGAGGACCCACAGCCAGGCCAGCCCATTTCACATTGGGGTTGCCCTGTAACAAGGGGAGCAGTGGGGAGGCAGGAGAGGTCTGCTGCGCCATGTGGGTCAGCTCCCTGGCCGGGGATCAAACTCAGGCCATAGTGGCTGGTGATAGCTTGATAGTGCTGAGATCTTAGCCCCTGTGCCACCAGAGAGGTCCTCTTTGCTTTGTATTTTAACAAGTTTTTGTTTCTCTGTTGGAGGTTATTTTGGTAAAATACACATTTACCCATTAAGTGTGTGGTTCTGTGGGTACGTGCATTCATAGGGCACGCATGAGACCAACACCCCCTCCGCCTCCATAGCTCGTCACCTTGCCAAGAGGAACCCTGTTTCCATTACATGATGGCTGCCCAGCCCCCAGCCCCGGGCCTCACCTGCTAGGGCCCGCAGGTAAATGCGGTCACGTGGATTTGCCCATGTCACTTAGCATCTGTCTTCAGCCTTTAGCCATGGTGTGTGTTGCCTGTGTCAGACTAAACGAAATTGGAAAGAAAGAAAAGCAATGGCATAAACAAGTCACTCTCTTCTATCTCTTGGACACATACTGTTATGTTCCGCCCAGTGGGTTTACTAGAAGCTAACAACATGCAAGCTGCCTTCCTTTCTTCAGGGGACTTCCTACTTGTATAAACCTCAGGCCCCTCAACACCTGGGTCCACTCCAAGACTGAACCCCAGTGGGAGTGTCTGGCCTTGCCCCCTTCTCCATCTGCAGCCTTCTCCCCTCTGCCCACTCTGGGCTGGACACACCACTTCTGGGCCTGGTGTCTGTGTTTCTGTCCAGAAAACTTCACCCCCGAGCCTCCCCGGTGGAGCAGCAGTTAAGCGCTGCGCTGTGGAGCTGTCGGCAGCGGCGACGCGAGTTTGACGCCCGGGCAGGGAGAATCCCACATGGCGCGGCAGACCTCTCCTGCCTCGCCCGCTGCTCCCCTCAGCAGTGTATTTCTGATCTGCCTGTTCTGCTACCCGCTCCGTCTCTGGTGAACCTTCTCACCGCCTCGCGCCTCTGGCCTGTACCCCAGCTTGTATGTATAAATAAAAAAAAATAGAAAACTTCACCCCCGATGTCCACATGGGCTGCTCTGTTGTCCCGGTCTCAACTTGTATGTCACCTCCTCAGAGAGGCCCTCCTGGATTCCCACTCTCTGCTTCACCCATGCTGCTTGATCTCCCAAGGGCCAATCTCTCCCATGATCTTGCCCACACCTCCTGTGATAGAAACTCCTTGAGACTAGGGACCTTGTCTGGGCTCTGATGCCAAGTGCCCGGCTCCAAAGCAGAAGGACATGATTAATACGTGGGCACAATAAATAAATACAGGCCTCCCTGGTGGTGCAGTGGGTTAAGTCTCAGCACTATGAAGTTATTCACAGCCACTGCAGCACGAGTTCCATCACCAGCCAGGGAGAATCCCACACGGCACAGCAGATCTCTCCTGCCTCGCCCGCTGCTCCCCTCAGCAGTGTATTTCAGTCAGTCTGCCTGTTCTGCTCCCCACTCTGTCTCTGGTGAATCCTCTCACCTCCACACCTCTGGCCTACACCCCAGTTCTTGTATGCATAAATAAATATATCTTTAAAAATAAATAAAAACAGTAACGTGGGCAGTTCTGAATCAGAAGGTAAGTGGGAGTCACTTTAAGTCCCATTTTACAGATAGGCTGACGTCGCAGAGGTCAAATTACCAGCAAACAGGACAAGTCTAGGTTCACCCCCAGGCCTTTCCAAGCCAAAGCCAGACACACAGGCATCGGGTCACCCTCCCTCCACCCACGGGGTGACCACATCTCCCCAGCAGGCAAGCCTGGAGGCCTGTGAGTTTGTGGGTGAAGGTGCTGGCGCTCTTGAGGGCGGTTTCATGGGCAGTAAGGGCTGTTCACACTTTCTTTGGCTTTAAAAGTGTTTCTTAAAAATGATCAACTCAAGCCTCCCTGGTGGTGCAACGGGTTAGGCGCAGCACTATGGAGCTGTCGGCGGCTGCAGCGGTGCAAGTTCAAAGCCTGGCCGAGGAGAATCCCACGAGGCAGACCTCTCCTGCCTCGCCCGCTGCTCCCCTCAGCAGTGTATTTCGGTCATCGATCTGCCTGTTCTGCTCCCCACTCTGTCTCTGGTGAACCCTCTCACCGCCTCACACCTCTGGCCTGCACCCCAGCTTGTATACAAAAATAAAAATAATCTTTAAAAAAAATGATCAACTCTATAGCTGAATTTAAATTTTAAAACTCAATTTATAAATCTCATGTGGCTTATCATACATCTGGTATAACGTTAACAATCATTAGTTTTGGGGTTAAAGATACCTACTAAGGAAAACACTTGATCCCAAGGGGTGGAGGGCGGTTGTCTCAGCAGAGGCTGCATGTTGACTAAATATTTTGGCCATGACTCAGGGACCCCTCCACCCGCCTCGCCCCCCCCACCCCCCAGGGCACTCAGGAGAATGTGATCAGACACACTGACATCTCTTTTATGATCTCTTTGCCATTAAGGACCCAGACGGGGTGGTGTGACAGCCTGTGTACCCTGAGTTCCAGTTACCTAATTTTTCCAAGGAACTGAGATTTGCAAGCATCCTCTGCCCCCACCCAGGTTTCCTCATCTCTGGATTGGATCCCAGGGATTCTAGCATTGCTGACTCTGTTCTGAGTTTTCCACATGCAGAGGTACGTCAATGGCAAAGAACTGGGACGACTGCAAGGAACCTGGTTTTGCTTTCCGCATTTCTCTTAAAGTAGCAGTTTCCAAGAAGCTACCGCTAAGGGAGGGTTACTGTGTGTGCACTTCCCAGCTGGCGCCCAGCTCTTAGATGGGGCTGGATTACCCGTATCTCCCCTGGTTCCAAGGTCTCAGTAGAGCTGACTGGAGACACACCCAGGGCAGAGTTGGGTTGGGCAGAGTGTGGGCCACGGTCAAGGTAGAGAGGTCCTGGCCAAGAGATTAAGAGCAGGAGGGTCCAAAGCCAGACTACCCAGTTCAAATCTTGAGTCTACTTCGACTGGCTGTGAAGCCCAGGCAAATATTACCTCTTTGGTGCCTCAGTTTCTCCATCTGTAAAATAGGGATGAAATTCCCTGGGAATGTAGGTGTGAGGGAGGGGTGATGTGAGAGGGGGGTGGCAGGCAGAAGTTGAGAGCTGCTCAACAAGACGAGGTGGCTGCCCTGGCTGGGGACCACGGCTCAAGCAAGTGCAGGGTGGGTGGTGCTGGCTCGGGCTCAGCTGGCAGCGGTGCTGCGGTACCAAGGTCTGTGCTGTGCCGGGGGCAGAGATCAGGAGGCCTGCAGGTCAAAGGGACACCTTGCGCAATGGCCCACCTGGAAACCGGAGGGGCAGAGGCCTCTCCCAAGCAGCTTTCCTCAACCACAAAGTGGGGATACGGTCATCCTCCCTTAACCACTGTTTACTTTCTGAGGTTTCTGTTTTCATGGTCAATTGGTCTGAAAACATAACACACACACAGGTATTTGGGGAGACAGACCACATTCACATAACTCTTCTTCCAGTGTCTTTTTGCCTTTGTTCTATTTTATCAGTAGTTAATCTTACTGCCTCTAATTTATAAATTAAATTTGTCAAGGCACATATGCATGAGGAAAAGCAGCAAAAATACTGGTACCAGCAGGTCAGTCATCCACGAGGGGTCTTGCAACATTTCCCTCAAGGACAAAGGAGGGCTGTCACAGTACCCTCCCTACCGGTGACAGCAGAAGCAGCTGAGATGGTGAGTGGAGGCCCATCAGAAGCCTTCATTCAGTAGGGCCTCCCTGGTGGCACAGCGGTTGAGCGCTGCGCTGTGGAGCTGTCGGCGGCGCATGACACAAGTTTGATGCCCGGCCGGGGAGAATCCCACATGGTGCAGCAGACCTCTCCTGCCTCGCCCGCTGCTCCCCTCAGCAGTGTATTTCTGATCTGCCTGTTCTGCTCCCCACTCTGTCTCTGGTGAACCCTCTCGCCGCCCCACGCCTCTGGCCTGTACCCAAGCTTGTATGTATAAATAAATAAATCTTTAAAAAAAAAAAAAAGAAGCGGCCTTCAGTAAACGGCAGCTGCGCCACCATCACCTTCCCTTCGGCCACCCGGAAGCTGACCACCCGGTCCGGCCCTGGGAACTGTGGTGATGGCGGACTTTCAGGAATTCGCGGTGGCAGCCAGTTTCTGCCCCCTACTGAGGGCAGCAGCGTAAGTGCCTGTGAGAAGCCCGAGGGACCTCTCTGAAGGAACAGACACGGTCATGCCGACGCCTCACCCCACCCTGTAAGGGTAAATAAAATGCACAATGACACAACCAGGGGTCAGATCCTCTCTGTCCGGGGTCCTGGCCCCACTGGATTCTGAGGCAGAATCATCCAAATTGGAAAGGAAGAAGCAAAACTCACTTTTTTTTTTTAAAGATTTATTTATTTATGCATACAAGCTGGGGTACAGGCCAGAAGCATGGGGTGGTGAGAGGGTTCACCAGAGACAGAGTGGGGAACAGAACAGGCAGATAGAAGGAAATACACTGCTGAGGGCAGCAGTGGGCGAGGCAAGAGAGGTGTGCTGCACCATGTGGGAATCTCCCTGGCTGGGCATCGAACTTGTGTCGCTGCTGCCGACAGCTCCACAGCGCAGCGCCTAACCTGCTGTACCACCGGGAGGCCCAACTCACTGTTTATAAGTGGCATGATTCACTAGCAGTCCTGCCAGGGCCATTAAGCAAGAAGTAGTAGTAGAAAGGCACCCACGTCGGAAAAGAGGTAAAACTGGGTGAGCTGCAAGGGGCCCCCGGTCCTACTTTCTGAGAACAGGGGACACGCCTGTCAGAACAAGCCTCCAGGCGTTCTCATCTGCCGGGAGAGGCCGGCCACGCCGATCGATGGCCGGACCGTCCTCGGTAAGTCAGATGCCCTTTGAGTGGAGCTAGCTCTTCTCTTGACCTCGAAGGCTTCTTCCTGCAGAGCATCTAGCTGGATGCCCGCCTCCTCCAGGTGCCATCCCCTCTCAGTCTGCCCTGTTGTCGCTGCCAGCCCCCCTGGGTGTTGGGACAGCCTTCTGGACTGATACATGACGAGCACTTATAACAGGACCCAGCAAATAGTAGGTGCTAAATAAACACTTGTTGCATGAATACTGAACACACTGGCAGGAGCCCAGCCCCGAGGGAAAGTTGCCCCATCAGAGCGGCAACTTGGCACAAAGCACAGATGTCTGTGTCCAAGGCGAGAAGAGATCAGAGCCTTTCTCAAGGGTCACCCCCACAGGGCTTGGAGGAAGGGACACCCTTACCTGGTGGACAGAGAGGGAGAAATGGTGACCTATATTGTTACATAAATGTAGCCAGCGAAATATGGGGGAGACACCAACACCACAAAGGGCGAGGCTCAGCCATCACACGCAGACACCCTGACCCTGTGCGTTCCCCAAAAGTGGGAAAGTCGGCAGCGTCTCGTGGGGGCTTCCTGTGCTCTCCCGGTCCATGAATGAATGAAGCTGTGACACGGTGGGCCGATCCTGCCTGTGAAAGCATCACGACTCGATGACACACCCAGCATGTACATCACAGACCCGCATCTGTGCACAGGCAAAGGCTCCTGTCTCCTCCTCCCACCCCGAGGCTTTCTCCTCACGAAGGGTTTCTGCAAATCCCAGGGGCCAAGAGCTGCATGTCCTACAATTTACTTCAATTCTGACACTAACCTGGAGGCAGCAGGCACCACACGTGAAGGACTCAGTCCCACAAAACCACCCACCTCAGACACCCACCTGGAGTCCCAGGTCGTCACCAGGCTAGACATGGGGAGTCTCGAGCCCAGCCCCCTTCCCGGGTTGCCAGCTCGCGGCGCTCAGAAATGCCTGTGTTTCCAGTTTGTTGTAAAGGAGACAACTCTGAGCGGCCAAGCAGAAGAGCTGTGCGGGAAAGTGTGGGAAGGGCTCAGAGCTTCCAGGGTCCCCCAGTGGGCCGTCCCAGCACCGAAGTTTGGGGCTTCATGGGGCTCCCAGGAAGCTGGTGAGTGTGTGTGAAAGGGACTCGTTAAATCAAACAAGATACTTGTTCCTTTCAGCTTCCTCAGTCTGGGACTATGTCAGGAGCTGCAGACAAGACCGTACAAGAGGTGCCCCTCGCACCCTCTCCACTCAGGGAATTGCAAGGGCTTGAGCTCTGGCCAGGAAGACCAAACACGTGTCCCTGAGCTCCATTTTGGCCAACAGGGTGCCACCGAGGGATCAGCAGCCCCTACAGGCCCGCCACAGCCTGGGGGGTGGGGGCTGAACCGTCTAGGCTCCATAACTAGGCCCCACACGTTCACGATGATTCACTTAACCCATTTCTCAGAATGCATTCCCGTCTCTCGTGGGGATGGCCGAGTTCTCATCGCGGCAGGGACTCACTCTTGCGCAAATGCCCACTAAGCGCCTACTGTCTGCAGGTCTGGGACTAGGCTGGTAAACCACCAAGGCAACCACAGCCCCAGCAGAAAGGCAGGGTCACTCTGGACAACAGTGGGTCCCGGGGGGCCCTGGGGCACTCGGGGGTCCTCTGATGCCTCGGCTTCCCGTACACCAGGGAAGTCCTGGGCCTAAACCGGTTCGTGAAGGAGCTGGTGAGATGAGGCGTGTTAACTGCTCTTATGCCATGCAAGAGGGGCGTCTCCTTGAGCATCTGCCCGGTGAGCTGGTGAGACAGTGACCTGTGCGAGGGGCACTGTCATTGCTGCCACCCGACGGGCGAAAAAACCAGGACTGAGCAACGCGAAGCCAGCGGCACGTTCACGCGCTAGAACGTGGGCAGGATTCACTTCCTGCGAGCGGGCCAAACAGATTGCTGGACGTGTCGCCGCCGGCTCAGGGTTAAGTTGGCAGCTACCACCGAGTTCCTCCTGCAAGAACATGCACCTTCCTTCCAACAGCATCGCCCGCCCGTTTCCTCACATCCTCACCGGCACTGGTGCAGCGACGACCTTTTTATCCACTTTTCCGTGCTGAAAGACAAGGAGACGCGTCACCGGGACGCCCTGTGTTCCCCGGGGGCTGAGCGTCGACACTCCCGGCTTCCTGGCCATTTGCCGTGAGAGGAAATGCACACGAGACACGCAGCTCGGGCCCTCTGCCCAACTCTGCCGGCCCCGCCTGCTGTTTCCGCGCGGCGCCCCCTGCGCCGCCATGCTGACCAGTCCGTCCCTCGTCGATCGTCCTTTCTTCCACCCGCAAGTTCCTTTTCGGTTGGGCCGAGCCTGTCAGCCTTCCCGCTCGCGCCCTGTGCAGGAGAGCTCCGCTGCGCTCCTCACCTCACCCGTCCCGCTGCGGCCCGGGAGCGCTGTCTTGCCCCAGGGCGGCGCCGGTGCCCTCACGGTCCCAGGGCCGGGCTGGCCTGGGGAGCTGCTGGGCAGCCAGCTCCAGCTTCAGGCTCTTCTCCAGCCCCGCTGCCACCCTGTGGGCGGCAGCCTGGATGGCGTCCTGGATGCTGTGCAGGTCCCACCGGGTCCTCAGCAGGGCATCGTCCAGTGTGAAGAAGCCATCGCGCGTCCGCCGCACCTGGACGCACACGGCGCTGCTCTTCAGCTCCAGGCCGATCTCGTGCACCAGCCTCCGCAGCTGCTTCTGCGTCTCGTGCATGCACCGCACCTCTGCGGGACACAGCACGGCGGCATCAGCGGCCACCCCATGGCCCGCGGGTCTGGGGCCATCTCCCCCCCAACACCTTGGGCTGAAAGAACCATAGTGAGCAGTGTCCATGCTCAGGGCCTGCTGATCAAGGCGCAGCCCAAGGCCGGCCTGCAGGCGCCCCCAAGAGCTGGTCAGACATGCCGGGCACGGCGCCACCCAGGCCTGCTGAGCCAGAACGGCCTTTTAAAAAGACACCAGCTTTGTGGGCGAGTCGCAACGAGAGAAGCCCAGTTCTAAGACTTGGCTTACTCATCTGTGAGCTGGGCGCTTGTGAGCGGTAGCAAAGGATTCACATCAGGTGCTCCGCATCAGAAGGCTCCAGAAAAGGAGCCGTCGTCCTCACAGAGGACCAACAGAGGAGCCCGCAGTGTGGGCAAGCAGACAAAAGGACAGAGCTAATGGGGGCTGCACTGGGCAGGACTGGGAGCGAAAGTGGTTGGTGCCCAAGGGCCCACGACACCTGGAAATGTGGCAGAGCTGGCAGCAAGCCCCTGCGTGTGACCCTCGCCGAGGTCAGGGTTCAAGGGGCACCCTGGCAGCAGGCATGACGTCTGCTCTCTGGGCTCTTGGCAGCCAGCCTCAGCCTTGGGACCAGGCTGGGAGGGCAGGGGCCGCGGGGCTGTGGAAGGCAGCACAGAACTGGCAGGTGCCAGCCCCCTGCCGGGGCTTTCCACTGCGACTCCCCAAACCCTGGGGCTCAGTGCACGGCCCCAACTTCCCAGGCGGCTTACCTAAGAGGAATTCTGGAGGCGCAAAGTGGAGGCAGCGGATGCCGGTGACCAGCATCGGGGACTGGCTCATGGGCCTGATCAGGCCCCTCACGGCCATCTCGTAGGCCTCCTGGGTCTGCAGGTCGAGGTTGGAGTACCTGGGATCGGGGGGGGTTGGCTGGCGCAGCGGGAGCGCGGCTCACTGCCCGCCCTGGCCCCGGCCCCGCTCCCCAAGCTCACCACTCGCTTTCCATCTTCCTGCCCCTCCAGCCACCTCGGCAGCAGCCCGCCCACCACAAATGCAGGCTCTGCCCTCCTCTGCCCTTTCCTTGGTTTTGACAGTCCCACACATGCTGACTACTCCCGGCTCGGTGCGCTACCGGGGTGCTCAGACCCCGACTTGCCCTCCATGGCTCACAAACTCCTTAGGGCAGCCAGGGAGTCTGGTTCCCCTCGGCCTCCCCAGGGGCTGGCCTAAGACCCACACCCAGAAACACCTCTGCAGGCTGTGGTCTTGGGCTCCGAAAAGAGGACTGTGGAATTGTCCTGGTGGGCAGAGCCCACAGGAGCCTGTGGGTACTTCTTGCTCTTCTGGCATCAGCTCGAGGGCCCCTTTCAGGGAGGTTGGGTCAGGCCCCACTTACATCACCAGGGCCTTCTGATGTGAGCCTTGGATCAGGGCCAGGATCCGATCCAGCTTCTCTCTGGTCACGTGGTCTGGAGAGCAGGGGATGGTGGGCACATTGGTGCCCGCTGAGGATGAGTGACAAACCAGCCAACTCCCTCCCCCCAAACCAGCCTCAGCCTTGGGACCTGGAAGGGGCTGCAGAGTGCCCCAGGCCCTAGGCCTCCCGTCCAGAGCTGAGAGTCCTTGAGACCACCGTGAAAACACTGGAGTCTCTTTTCTCGCAATACCCAGAAACTCAACATTCTCAGGACACTTTCAAGGGGCTTACAGACTTGAGGTCAAGAACCTCTCCAGGAATGTGAGAACACTAACTTCAGAAGACATATGTACCCCACGTTCATTCACAAAGGCCAAAGTATGAAGAGAACTCAAGCGCCCATCGACAGAAGCACGCTTACAGAGAGTGCGGTACACCCCCGCGATGGAGTACTACGCAGCTATCAAAAAGCCAAGAGCCCGCCTTTGTGACAAGGACCAACCTGGAGCTGATGTGATGCTACGTGAAACAGGTCGGGAGAAAGGCAAACACCAAATGATTCCAGACAGAAACAAACCCGTAGCCTCTGACACCAGAAAGGTGGTGACCAGAGGGGCAGGGGCAGGAACGGGGAGGAGCCACGAGTGGGTGGTGGCTGGTGACTGGACATGTGGTGGTGGGCGTGGTGAGACGACCGCACGCCTGGCCCCTGCACAGTGCCGCAAGGTGACGTTACCACAGTAAGGGAAAACCTCTGGAGGCTCAGGGACCGAAGGTGACTTGCGCCAGAGGGCGTGTCAGACGTCCTGAGCCCCAGACTGGGGCTTCTGTGCCCCGGACCTCGGCGGGGAGAATGCGTCTGTCTGACAGAGGGCAGGTGGCAGGAGTGGGACCTTGACGTCCTCATTCGTTAACTGCTTTCTGAGAGCTCCTCAGTCCAAGCTGGGGGTGGAGGAGCTTTCCCGGGCCGAGACACCTTAGCCAAGTGAGAAGACACTGGAGGAGCACAGAGTGTTCCCGGGGGACAGACCCCGTGGCCAGCCGAGCTCGGTGTGTCCAAGAGTGACCGCGGGGGGAGATATCTCAGGGGAACAGAGGGAGCCCAGCCCGGCCCGCGGGGGCTCACCGTAGGTCGTCTTCTCCAGCAGCCGCCCGTCCTCACAGAAGTCATCAGTGGCTTTGCCCAGGAGGCCGCGCACTGTGTAGTCCTACAAGGGTGGGGGAGAGGTGGTCAGGGTACCCCCAAAGCCTCACACCCGTGCAACACTGCTGCTGGGGTGGGGGCTGTAGGGTCTTCCCCAGGAGCTCAGGGCTCAGCCTGTCCTGCTGACCCTGGGGAAGGCACTAGACTGTCCCAGGAAAGGGACCCCCCGCAGCCTGCCAGGGCGCCGATGGCCACCCCCTGCCACCCGCGCCTCCACTGCACTGAGCCTCATCCTAACTGCCCATCGCTAACTACTACCCGTGCGGCCTCCGAGCGGCTCCGCCACTAGCAGCGATGGCCACAGCGACAGAGAAGCCGAGGACGGCGACACTGGGCCTTTACCGCGTGCCAGCGACTGCTCACGTGCTACCTGTGGCCACGAATTTAACCTCCAAGCGACCCTACGGAGGAGGGACTCTCCCAACTCCGTCTGAAAGAAGAAACAGAGACACGGAAGCTGAGTCCGCCCCCAGAGACGGAGCGGCAGAGCTGGATTTCGAACGGATGCCCCCTGGCTCTGCGCCTGTGCCCTTTGCCACTGAGGGCACGGGCCTTTGGCAGAGGCGCCTCCCACATACTCGTGGGGTAGGCTCCTCGGCCCGGCCGGGGCACCAGCTCCCTGACCCTGAGGTGCCATCCACATCTGGCCTCAGGGAGAGAATGGAGTAAGGCCCTGCCCAGGCTCCGCTGTTGGGCAGATCCAGGTTCAAATCCCAGCCCTGCCCCTCAGCAAGCGACCCCTCATCTGTGCCTCAGTGCCCTCATCTGTAAAACGGACTGGCAACAGGCCCCATTCCAGGGACGCTGTGAGGCCTCCACAAAGGCTCTGAAGGCAAAAGGCTGACAGCCGTCAGTCCGTGACTGCCAGGCGCCTCTGGCACGTGGCTGGTGAAAAAGCTTGCTGATGCCCTGGGTGCCCCCGCGGAGTAGTTTCAGAATCCTGGGGAGCCCCAGGCAGAGAACCCCAGGACAGACAGCCCGGCCCCAGGCCTGTACCTTGGTGAGGTGAGCGTTGTACATGTCGGTGAGGAGCCTGGTTCCACGTCCCACGCCGAGCACTGCAAGGCACCCAGCCTCGTCTCACACCTGGCTCCCCTTTCTCCCCCTGGGGCCCCAGACGCCACCCCCGCCGTCAGAACACCCCCACTCCCACACTGCGGGGGCAGAAAGAGGACAAGGAAAGCCTCTCCTACAGGAGCGCGTATATATGAACACGCAGGTGGCTGGGCCCCACCCATAGGTGGGGAGGGGGCTGGGGTCCTTAGCGAGCTCCCCAGGGGGCACTGATGCACTCAAGTCAGAGCCTTTTGTGTCTGCCGGGTGGCACCAATCATGTCCTACCACCACCTCGGGCCTCAGTGCCCCATCAGCAGAATGGGGAGAAAAGTCCTGTCTGAGCTGTGTGGGCATGGTCAAGGCCGAGATGTGCCCAGGAAGCAGCCGGCACAAAGGAAGGGCCCCACAGCTGGGCGCGTGGCCCTCCCGGCCTTTCCCCAGCCTCCAGCACTCGGGAGGGGAGGGGAGCGGAGGCATGAGCTCACACCTGACGGTGTGTCCCAGGATACAAGACAAGAGGACAGACTGTCGCACAGGCAGGATGTGACCACCGCCTGAGCCTGGGACACAGATGGCTTGTGACTCGGCGCTTTGTGTGTCCAGCCCCAGTGACAGCCAGACCCTGGCTATTGGGGCCAGCGTCAGCAGTTGGCTACCCCACGCAGGCAACGAGTTTCCCGCTCTGGACCAGGGGCATTCACTAGCCACGGGACCCGGGACAAGTCCCCTAAGCTCCTGTGCCTGCCTCCCCTCATGCATAAAGTCAACAGCGTCTGCCTACAGTGAGTGGCCGTGGTGAGTACGTGCGCCCAGAGGGCTTCGACCACCCCTGCAACGCAGGATGCACTCACTGCAGGTGGTATCCACCGGTCATCTCCCCGCTGCTCAGGCCCGGACCGGAGCCAGGGGAGGACAGTGGTGTGAAGTGGCTGTCAGCTTAGACAGCGACTGGGCTCCTGGGAGTTGCCCGATCTTCCCCCAAGACCCACCTCTGCCCCCCACAGGCTCACCACGTCACCTACCAAGCACCCCTGAAGCCTGGGCATCCAGCCGGTGTCCCACACCTATCTTCAGGCCGGTGAACGCTGGTCCACGTACTGGAAAGAGACAAAGGCTCCTTTCCTGAATAAATCCAGCCGCAGGATGGCTCTGGGCTGTACGGTGACCTCCTTCCCAGACCTTAGCATCGTAGAGTCCGAAACAGGGACTCCCAGGCTTCCCCATCGTGGAATCTGGGGTCTAGAACATTTCCTCCGTTCCCTGGGTCTAGAGAAAGGGCAACCCCAGAGGCCTGTTATCCCACCTATCACCCTCCCCAACCCACACCCTCCTTTCCGTGAGAGGATTCAAGGAGACTAGGCACTATATGGGGGGTTTGTGGGGCTTCTTATCCAGCCCCTTAAGACAGGGTCTGGGTGTGTCTACCCAGTTTTACCCCAGCGCCCAGAACCCAGAAATCACTATCAATAACTACTCAAGGGCCTCCCTGGTGGCACAAGGGGTTAAGTCTCAGCACTATGAAACTACCGGGGCATGAGTTGGATCCCTGGCCAGGGAGCTTCCCACATAGCCCAGCAGACCTCTCCTGTCTCGCCCACTGCTCCCCTCAGCAGTGTACTTCAGTCGATCTGCCTGTTCTGCTCCCCATTGTCTCTGGTGAATCCTCTCACCCCTGCACCTCTGGCCTACACCCTAGCTCTTGCAGGCATAAATGAATCTTTAAAAAAAATTAAAAAGGGAAAGAGTGAATGCAGGAATGAGTCAGAGTGTTGACATTTCTGTAGATCAGAGGAACTGAATAGAAAGCTACAGGGTAGATCCAGGCTGCTACTTATCATCAATATGGAGCCTCAGTTTCCTCTTTTGTGAAGTGGGAACATAACCCACCCCAAGGAATTGTGAAAATTCAGTGAGACAGTATTTGGAAAAAGCTTAACACAGTATCTAGTACAAAGCAGATCCTCAATACTTTTTTTTTTAAAGATTTATTTATTTATGCATACAAGAGCTGGGGTGCAGGCCAGAGGTGCAGGGAGTGAGACAGAGTGGGGAGCAGAACAGGCAGATCGACTGAAATACACTGCTGAGGGGAGCAGCGGGCGAGACAGGAGAGGTCTGCTGTGCCATGTGGGAAGCTCCCTGGCCGGGGATTCAACTCATGCTCCAGTTGGGGGGGGGGGGGCGATAGCTTCACAGTGCTGAGACTTAACCCCTTGGGCCACCAGGGAGGCCCTGATCCTTAATACTTATTATTGTCATACTATTGAGTCCTAAATCTCACTGTGGAAGAGGTTTTAGAGGTTTCTGGTCAAGCCCCTCAATCCTCTTCTGGTCTCCCCGATAGATTACGTGGTTATGTAGATTATGGGGTTAATGTAGATTAATCACATGGTGGGGGCGGGGCTCGTTGATTTCCAGGTCTGGCAGCTCTGACTAAAAAGTCACTCCTTCCCAGAAGCTCAAACTCCCCCCTCAAGACTTTGACCTGAAAGGTCTCAGTTCCCACCTGAACTCCCAGAATAGTGAAGGAGTCATCCCACAGGCTGAATCCCAAACCAAAATCAGGGGTTTTTTCTTTGTGGTCCATGAGTTAAAATGTTTTTTGCATTTTCTTCAGTGATTCAGAGAATATTCAGAGACTATCTGGCGCCATATGAAAACTACATGAAATGCAGAAATGTCAGGAATAACGGCACGAATAAAGCTTTACTGGCCAGGCTCGCCAACAGTGGCTACAGTTGCTTTTGCACTACAATGACAGAATTTAGCAGCTGCGACAGAAATCATGTGGTCTAAGATACTACAAAGTCTAAGATACTTTACTACTTGGCTCTCTCCAGGAAAATTTGCCCAGTCCCGGGTCAAATACTTCATGCCCACTGTGACCCTTCAAGCGTCTAGGACAGAGGAGTATGACACTGACACACTGGGCTTTGATTTCCCGGGATGTGACTCCCACGCCCTGCCTCAATGTGCCTTACCCAGCGGATGGTCGGTGAGACTGGGCACACTGGTGGCTGTGAGGGTCAGCTCCTTCTCTTCTCTGCCTTCCACGGGGCCCAGCAAAAAACGAACACGCTGTTTGGGGGCAGGAGGCTTCCCAGCATTGAGACCTGAGCACACACAAGTAAAGAATATCTCGTCTGAACACCCGGGGACCATCCTCCACATTCCATGAGGAAGGATGGAGAGATGGAGAAGACAGATGGAATCCCGCGTAGCGAAGAGAACGGCGGCAGCCAGAAAACAGATCTCGGTTCAGATCCTGACTCAGCTACTTAGGACAACGGGCAATACTGAGCCTGTTTATCAGCCTGAACATACGAGAAAGCGAGGGGTAACGGAGATTATAAAACGGATGATTGATTTAGTACAGCGCTCGGTCCAGGCCACCGGGTCACGTGAGTTTATTTCTCAGTACGGATGAGAAGCGGAGCGGGATGGTGGGTCTGGTTCGAGGGTCTCACCCTTCAGAAGCTGCAGCTCCACGGTATCCCGCAGGTGCTCCCATTTTAGTCCCGGGGGCTTGTAGGCGGCGAAGAGCCCGTGAAGCCGCGCCAGGCCGGCTGACCCCATGCCTGAAGCCCGCAGCCGGCGATCGTGTTAAAGCTGGACCTGAACGGAAGTGCCGTGCGTCCCCGCCCCCAAATGTGGTGCTTACAATGGGAGCCGCCATGTCCCCCCGCCGGAAGAGGGTCACGTCTTAGTGTCCTCGGAGGGAAACATGCTGCGGAGAAGGAAGTAGGGTCCGGCGCCGAGCCCCAAAGTATGCTGAGCTCATAGCTCCTCTTGGAGCCCCTTTCGGGGCAATGGGATAATTTTATGTCGATGGAAGCAAATGTGCACGGGTCGCCTGGGTTTCCTTCTCATACTTAGCGAAAGAGCCCTTTTCTGTCCGGCTACGACTTTTCCCCTCAGAAGACCGTACTCCGCGCAGTAAAGCGCAAGGCTTTTGGTGCCTCCGGCGCTCCGTCGTCAGCGCAGTCGGGACGGCGCCCTTGCCCCGCCCACCTGACAGCTGTCTTCGCCGAACGCCGGGTGCCATGGCGACGCTGCTGCGCGGGGTCCTGCGCCCCTGCCGCCCGCTCCGGGGCCGCCCGGGGCCAGCTGCAGGCAAGTGGCCGCGGCGGGAAGGAGGGCCAGGGGCTCCGGGCGCCTTTGACCGCCGCCCACTTCTTGCCCCGCAGACGTGCCCCTCCGAGCCTCGAGCCGTAGCGCCGGCCTGCTCTACCCCGAGCACATTCCCACCTCTCCGCTGCAGAAGGCGCTGCTGGCCGCCGGCTCCGCGGGAATGGCGCTCTACGACCCGTATCGCCACGGTAATGCCACCGACGCCCTGCCGCCACGTTGTGGCAGCCAGGGTCCCGGCGGCTCCCGACCTCTGTCAAAGCCTGTTTCCTGTGGGTGTCTGGAGAATAGGCCTGGGCACCCCAACCTGGCAGCACTTCATCAGCACCCGCAGTGTTCATGAAAAGGCAAACGGCGGGTTCCAGTCTGAACTCACTCAGTCCGAATTTGCCAGGTGTGGGCGGGGATGGGAGGAAGGCGCATGGAAGCTGAATGCCTGCCCTTTTAAACTACTTTCCGGCAGAGTCTGCCATCCAGCCACATTGAGAACTTCTGTACGAAGCACATGATTCGTAAGCATCCATCAAATTATAACAGCCCACTAGAAATTAAACTTTGAAGTCAGGGACCAGAGGCACTTGGGATGTCGCCGGACACATAATAAATGCTCCGTAAATGTTTGCTGAGGTGTGAATGGAACATCCTAGGATTCTCTAGCGTTGCTCCTATTAAAAGTCATACTAAGCGCTCGGAGCGCTCCTTTTGGCTGCTCACTGAGCTTTTGTATGCGTGATATTGAGTTCGCATATTAACCCTGTAGGACACTGAATAAGTTGGAAATGCGAAGGTCATACAAGGTCACCTAGATAATGATTGCACCTGGGCTCAACCCAGCACTCTGGTGCCAAAGCCTGTAGCTGTCAGTAGAGATGTGATATTCTGATTTACAGCCCTTTAGCACACTGCTAGCCAGAGACACCTTACCCACATAGATTAACAGTAACAATAACTGTAATTACATTGGGCCCCGGGAGCTGGGTGATTTGCTACGTGTTTGGAGTGGTCCCTCATAGTGAAGGCAGACATTATCCCTGTTTTGTGAGGTGGGAACCAAGGCTTAGACCAGGCCAGGTAACGTAAGTGGGACCATATCCTCCATCTGTCCCCATTTCTTTCCTTTCAGACATGGTTGCAGTGCTAGGGGAGACCACTGGACTCCGTGCCCTGAAGGTTCTCAGAGACCAGATGAGGAGGGATCCAGAGGGTGCCCAGATCCTGCAGTAGGTGGCAGCCCTGCCTGGGGCTTGGGGGCATTCTCTGGGGATCCTGCTCTCTCTGAAGTCATATTGTATCAGCCTTTCGGTTCTAGGGAGCTCATCCTGATACTTTGGCCATGGGGCTGCACAGGCTGGGCACTGCCCACCTCCTCCGGTGCCATTCTCTTAGACACGGTGACAGCCCCTGGGTAGTGCAGTGTGGTGGCCCCCACACAGCTCTGTGCCTTCACTAAGCTCCTGTAACATGTACCAGATGTGCCCCTACCTCCCATGGCAATGCCCTCTGCGTACCCTGACCACATGCCCTGCAAGCAGGAGCCATGTCCTTGGCTTGTGCTCACCTGCTCAGTTCCTGCCGCTGGCCTGCTAATATGAGGCGTCCCATGAGGCCTGGCGGCACTGCTCCCTCGCTTCTTGTGCCTTACTAGCCTGACCTCTCACCTGCTTCTGCCCCTCCCAATACCTGAGTGCCACCTTCTGCCTGCAGGAAGCGTCCCCGGATCTCACTGTCCACCCTCGACCTAGGCAAACTCCAAAGCCTGCCTGAGGGCTCCCTGGGCCGCGAGTATCTCCGTTTCCTGGATGAGAATGTGAGTTTCCAGCGTCTGCACGTCTGGCAGTCACCAGGGAGGGCAGAGAAGTGGCTTAGGAGTGAGGCCTGAGGAAAGGGAGTCTGGACTGCCACCAGGGCAGGGTGCTTGCCCACCTCTGTGCTGAGGCTTTGTCATTTTCTCTGGGACAGGCAGAGGGGCCATGCACATCGCTCTTGTCAAACATATTGGCCAGCATTTATTAATCTCTTGCTGCCACATGCCCCCAACAACCCTCTCAAGGCTGTTCTATTACTATCCCCTTCTCGTGGAGGAGAAGACAGACTCGGAGCAGTTAGGCGGCACGCTGCCTCGCAGCCAGCATGAACGGAGGCAGACCCAGGCCGTGCTCGTCACCGCTGGGCCTCTGTGTCCCCTAGTCTGGCACAGCATTTTCCCTTGGCTGCGGCAAAACTGGCCCTCTCCAGCCTGAGGCAGGAGGGATAGGGGCTGGGGTAGGGAACCCCAGCTCCTGAGGAACCACTCCTTTTTTTTTTTTTCTTAAAGATTTTATTTATTTATGCATACAAGCTGGGGTACAGGCCAGAGGTGTGAGGCGGTGAGAGGGTTCACCAGAGCCAGAGTGGGGAGCAGGACAGGCAGAGTGACCGAAATACACTGCTGAGGGGACCAGCGGGCAAGGCAAGAGAGGTCTGCTGCGCCATGTGGGAATCTCCCCGGCCGGGCATCGAACTTGTGCCGCAGCCCTAAGCGCCACAGCTCCACAGCGCCTAACCCATTGTGCCACCAGGGAGGCCCAGGCACTCACTCCTTTTGCCTAGCACCTGCCCCATACCGTCCACTGTTCCAGGTGCTGGGGAACTAGACAACTAGGCAGACAGGGTCTTGCCCTCATGGCGCTCGTTCTCTAGTCGGGGAGGCAGACATTAAAGCCGTAAGGTAAGGAAATTCACATAAAGATTCCGGCAGACTCCTAACTGAGTAGTTAAAACATGCCGGAATGCTTGGTACTCGGCAATTGGAACCCGCAAAGAGCTTGCCCGTGTCGTGCATCTGTCATGCCAGCCTGATCCGGACAAGGGCGGGGTGGGTGTGGCCACTTCTCACAGGGTGGTCAGGAGAGGGCCCCCTGAGGAGACTTGGGAGATGAGGAAGAACCCGCCCTGTGGTGAGAAAGAAGTGTTCCGCAAGTGCCAGGCTGTGTTTAAGGCGGTGACAGCCCTCAAGATTATGCCACTTCTGGAGCCCGGAACCCAGCAGCCCACAGGAAGGACACCTTTGTCCCAGCAGAGATTCTTATCAAGGGTCAAGATGAGGGCGCCTCCCCAAGGCTGACATGGTAGGGGGTAGTCACCCCGGGATGGAGATCCCGCAGGGCTAGAGTTCAGAGCGGCCTGCACCCCTTCCCGGCTTTATGGCCCAGATAAATCATTTGACCTCTCTGCACCCCAGGTTCCATATCTGAGGGGCGGGGGCCTAAGGTTTATCTTTCAGAGCGTCTCTGTGGCTAAGAAATGATGGGTATTCAGCTGCAGGCTTTGGAGTGCAGCCCACTTGCTTTGGGACGCTGACTCAGCCATCTGATCAGCAGTGGCTCTTGGCCAAGTTACTTCCTCTCTCCGGGCCTTAATTTTCTTATCTGTATCTGAGGCTCGTGGCAGGATCCCCCCAGATGGCCGTGAGAATGAGGTGTGAGAACATCACCAAGGGATGTCGTGGGGTACTAGCGCCGGGTGGGGCTCAGTTAACACACTGCCAACCCCCACCACCCATCACCTTCAGCTTCGTGCAGCAGGTGCCCATAAAAGCCTGCCCGGACCCAGTGAGGCCTCAGACCAGAGCCCAGCCCCCAACAGCAAAGACGTCCCGCCCCTCCATCGCTAGCAGGCTGCACCGTGCTTGGGACAGGAAGGCCAGGCTGTGCCCACTCCGTGGGAGCTACTGAGGACTCAGGCAGTGGGTGGCACTGGCCTTAGACCCCCGCATTCAGGACATGTTCATTCACCAGGCCCTGGAGACAGCAGTGAGCAAAACAGCCAGCCCTGCGCCTGCGCTGCTGACAGGCCGCTGGGGCACACACAGGACGCATAAACCATTTAGCGTCCTCCGCTCGCCACTTTGGTGAAAACAACAAGAAACAGGTGCAATTAACTCAATATCCTATTTTGTTTAACCAAACACATCTTAACAGATTTAGAAGTAGATATTTTAAGTTATGGCCGTTTCACGTTTTGCCTTCATACCAAGCCTTCAACATCCAGCGCATGTTTTACACACACGCCGCCCCTCCCCATGGCACCTTGCAAGGCTCAGTGGCCCCAGGCAGCTGTGGCAGCTGTGCAGCTGTATCGGGCCGGGCGGGTGTAGGAGACGGCCCCACACACTAAACATGCCAGACAGCCGTGTCGAGTGCCCCCAGCAGGTAGGGCGGCGGCAGAGGCTGGAAGCGGCGCCCAATCCGTCTGAGGCTCAGGGGTAGCCCCACCGGGGCGCAGCGGAGCCAGGTCCTGCGGGGTGAAAAAGCGGGCGTCGTCGGGGAAGATGAGGCTGGTGGGAGAGCGCCCTCGGCTGGGAGCCCCTCACCCCAAGGGGCAGGGTCCCTGGAGGCCGCTTTGTTTCTTTTTCCCAACTGGTCTGAAAAAGCAACAGAATTTGCCATTTCTCAGTGTGCAGGTCAGCGGTCAGGCGCCTCGCAGGCTGTGACTGCAGAGCCTCCCCTCTGGGGAAACAAGCTCTGTCCCCCCGCAGCAACGCCTGCTCCCCCCCACGCACCCCGGCTTTCTTCAGCCTGGACCTCAGCAGGCCACGCACTTTACGCCTGCGGTGGGAGGGGGGCCCCCCAGCCCTGCCCCCGGTGGGGTTGACAGAGGCCAAGTTGGCCGGCAGGGCCCGGGGGTCATTGCGAAGGGGTCTAGGGGAGCTTCCCGGGGGTCAGAGGGTCTCCCCAGATACCCGGGCACCCACCCGCTTCGTGGACGACGAGGAGCTGGCGTATGTGATCCAGCGGTACCGGGAGGTGCACGACGTGCTCCACACGCTGCTGGGGATGCCCACCAACATCCTGGGTGAGTGGCGCCCTGGGCGGGCGGGCGGGCGGGCGGGCGGGGCCTCTGCCCCGGGGCGGGCTCGTGCCGCCTCTTCTTCTTCTGAGCGGCTCCATCAGTGCCAGGCACGTCCTCTCCTCGGCCCCACTGCCTCTTCACGCTCCGACACAGACGTGGCAGCTGCCAGCACCGGGGCCCCTGCCTCGTGCTGGCGGCTGGTGCTCCCCGGGTGTCCTCAACCTTGGGAAGCCCTCAGCAGCCCCTGGGGCCTGCGGGAGCCGGTCCAGAGGCCTCAGCCTGGCCTGTGGAGGCCTCTGCTTTCTGACCCCAGCTCTCTTGCAGCCCTTCTGCCCTCGGGCTATTCCTTCCCTCCACCCCCAGCCAGGTGTGCCAGGCCGGACTGGGCACTGCTGACCCCGGGTAGAGACCAGAGAGGAGCAGAGGCCTGCTGTGCTATGGCGGGAGCACCTCCAGCCTCTCCTGGCCTCTGCTCACCTCCCATCCACCCCACACCCTGCCCCCAGGGGAGATTGTGGTGAAGTGGTTTGAGGCCATCCAGACTGGCCTGCCCATGTGCATCCTGGGTGCGCTCTTTGGACCTGTTCGTCTCAGTGCCCAGTAAGTCTTCAAGTGGCCAGGGGTCGGGGAGAATGGAGAGGGGCCAGGATTCCGGGCAGGGGTTCTCCAGGAAGTGGGGTGGGGGGTCGGGGAGAGGATGGGGAGAGCTAAAAGTGGCCTGGCCAGGGTCTCGGGACAGGCACAGCCTGGATGCTTCTAGCATTGCTTCCGGACTAGGGGGCCTCGCACTTCCTCGTGGGCCTTGGCCTGTTCGAGACCTGTGGCTTCAGGAGCTTCCGGTTCCTCACTTGAGTGGGTGGGGGGCTAAGGACTTGAAGTTGGTGTGAGGCCTGACCAAGAGGTGCACACCCCCGGGGCTCACAGCATGCCCACCGGGGCCTCCTGTCTTTGCTTTCCTCTGCTGCCCGCAGGAGCCTGCAAGTGCTGGTCTCGGAGCTGATCCCGTGGGCAGTTCAGAGTGGGCGCCGAGCCCCGAGTGTCCTCAACCTGTACTATGAGCGGCGCTGGGAGCAGCCCCTGAGGGCTCTGCGGGAGGAGCTGGGCATCACCGACCCCCCACGTGTGACCAGGGCCTCGCCTCGGCCCTGAGCCGCTGAGCCAGGAGGGCCTGGTGCGGCCCACGCGCCCTGCTTCCGGGGCAGAGGCTGCTGTGCCACTTCCCGTGTCCTGTCTCTTTGAACACTGGCGCTTGGACATCTGTCACCCAAGTTCATCACAACCGCGGCCGAGTGACTCCGAGGACCCGTCCAGGAGGGAGCAGGCGGCAGGGAGGGCTCGCGGGGGACCCACACGCAAGAACCCGACGCTGGCTCAGGCCGGAGGTCTCAGTTCGGGGGCCCCCATTCCAGGCCCCTCTGCCAACCAGGGTTTTCTGGGTGCCAGACTGGGGGTCCTGGCGGCAGTGAGGGCTCCACCCAGATTCCAAAGACCTGAAAAGTGGGGGGCGGAGGGAGAAGGCATCTCCGCTGTCTGAATAAAGGCTCTCGCTAGCTTCTCCTGCCTTTGCCTGCCTCTGCCAGGACTGGGCCTGGCCTCCCCGGCCCCCAGGGCAGAGATCCTGCAGCCGGCGCCTCGGGCTCATCCCGCCCCCTGGTCCGGAGTCAGGCGGGCAGGGACTCCGGCTGCTGCTGCTCCACGTTCCCTGGCAAGTCCCGTCGCTCCTCTGAGCCTGTGTCACCAGAAGAGGGAGTGGAAACGGCACCCGCCTGGGCTATTGTGGGGTTTTCCCAAGGCGCCACCAGGAGGGCTTTGCACAGGGCCCTGGTGGGATGTTTGTGCGTGGGTGGGGGGGGGTGCCTTCGTTCTGGGGCAGCGGCCACCTTCATTTTGGCGTGGCCATGGGCATCTTCCTTGGGTCAGAGTCAAGGAGTGGGAAAGTCGGGGTGAGAAGCATCATTGAAGAGCAGTGACCCCGTGTTGGGGGGGCACACTCTCAGGGCAGCCAGGCCGTTAGGGCTTGGGGGAGCCAGCTCTTCACTGGGTGGCTCCAATAACGAAGGCCCAGAAACAGGTAAGGAATTGCCTGGAATAAGTAGAACACAGGTTGTCAGGCTCTTGGTTGGTTTCCCTGTGCCTCGGTTTCCCTTTCAGTAATAAGGACTACAGGTCATTTACAGCCGGGCTACGCGCCCACAGTGCTAAGCACCTGAGGGGTTCGATCACATTGACAGCGCCAGCAACCCCAGGAGGGCGGGGCACTGATGATGAGGCAGCAGGAGCAGAGCTGGAGCCGCACCGGCGCCCTTGACCCAGCAAAAGCATGCTGGGAGATGCAGCAGACATAAGGTAGGGGAGCCTGTAGGTTTGCCACGGGCTGTGTGTTTGCCTCCCTCATGCCCGCCACCTCCCCGTCCCGGCTCCCGTGGCAGCAGGAAGGTGCGGGAGGCTGCAGAGTTGTCTGCCATCGCCTGTGAAGAGGGGAGCCTCTTCCTGAGCTCTGGGTTTCCGTGGGGTGGGGGTGAGGTGCCGCATCAATCTTCACGGTACAGGTCACCTTTCCAGACCTTCCAGCCGTTCCCATGGCTTCCCGGGGCCCTAGGCACCCCCCCCCCAGGTGCCGAAGTCAGAGTCTCACCGACTCCAGCCACTCGGTGCCCGCATGACCCTGGGCCTTCCCAACACGCGAGAGGAGCGCTGGCGTCACGGCCAGCTGAGAATGGAGTCAGGTCTCCTGACCACGGCTGGCATTTCTGTCACCAGCTCGTGACTAGAGAAGAATGCTACTGGCATCAACCACCTTACCACAACCTATGAGACCTTGCTGATTTCTGCCTAGAAACTTCCATTCTTCATCTCAATGAACATGTTGGCAGCCTCCCTGCCTCCGGAGACAGAACGCTCTCCCCAGGTGGTTACATACTCAGTTCCTTGCCATTCATGGCCTCTTGACACCTCCTCAAAGAAGCCTTCCCTGATCACTCCATCTGGGCAGCACCCCCCTTCGCCCTATCACATCACCTTATTTCCTTTACCATGGTCTAAAGTGCCCTGATTTGTCCATTTATCAACAAGTTCTGTGTCTACTCCAGGAGGGCAGGGGCCTGTCCTTCCCCTTCGTGGCTGCTAGCGGTACTCAGCCCCAGGGCACTTGCTCTTCGGCTTAAGCCCTCCTTAAGCCGAAGAGCAAGTGCCAAACCCTGTGTTGAGTGACTCGTTCCCCCCCAGAAGCCCTCACTTCACCGCGAGGACCCTGGGTCTCAGGGTCAGGGAGAGCCCCAGGTCACACAGCTGGCACAGAGTGGAACCTGTCCTCGACATCGGCCCGGTCCTCAGCCCGTAGCCGAGGGCAAGCGCCCTTTCCCTCTGCCTGATAGGAGCCGAAGGGAGCTGACCTCAGAGCAGTGTTTGGGGTGCAGACTCTGAAGGCAGACCCGGCCCTGCCACTGACCAGCCCGGCACCCTGGCAGCGTCATGCCACCCTTGGAGCCTCTGTTTTCTCATCTGTAAAACAGGAGAACACAGACCCATATACCAACAGGACCGAGTGCACGCGCCGTGCCTTAGCTTGCAGCAGTCACGTGGGAAATGGAAGCTGTCAGTTGCCAGGAAGGCCCTTCGAGGCCTCTGAGGTCCCCAAGTACACGGTCGAGAGGAGGTGTTTGTTCTGCGTGTGCCCAGAGTGGGAAGATTTCACAACTCAGGTGCTGATGCCAAGTGCTGCCCAGCACATGGGGTAAGCCTCGACTGTGCCAGGAGCCGCAGCGCGCAGCCCCCGTCCCCACCCCTGGAGGTTCAGTCCCAAGTGAGTCCAAAAGCAAATGCCAGGTGCTGACAAGTCTGGAGATCTAAGCACGAAGGTTAGTTCTCCAGGGCAGGCCAGAGGGGGTCGTGTCAGTGAAAAGGGGCCCACTGTGAGGTCCCCTTAAGCCCATCACTTGTGGGACCAGCTCCTGCCCTTCTAAAGAACCCCCGATGGCTCTTGAGTGTCCCCAAGATAACGCCTCAGCCTGGAAAGACTAGAAACCTTGGAAAGATACACCAAAGTCTTTCCAATCACTCTGCCGCCCCCGCCCCGCCTCGTCCACCCGTCCCAGTCCTGTGTCCTAATGTACAAGCCCACTAGACTGAGCATTTCGCACGTTTCTGAGCATTCGCTGGATGCGAGGCTTCTGCCATGGCAGAGACCACTGCATCCCCCTCTGCTGGGCTAGAGTCCGGCAGGTGCACCCTCTCCTTGAATCTGTGCCCAGAGCTAGGAGGTGGGACAGTGGTGACTGAGTTCCCATTCAAGAGATGAGGACACGAGGCTCCAGGGAAAGAGACGATTTGGGGGGCCTCCCTGGTGGTGCAAGGGGTTACGTCTCAGCACTACTAAAGTTATTGCAGCCACTGCAGCACGAGTTCAATCCCTGGCCAGGTTGCTGACCTGTGTGGTGCAGCAGACCTATCTCACCCTCTGCTCCCCTCAGCAGTAGATTTCATAGATCCACCTGTTCTGCTCTGTGTCTGTTGAATCCTCTCACACCCTGCGCCTCTGGTCTACACCCCAATTCTTGTATGCATAAATAAATTAAAAATCTTTAAAAAAAAAAAAAAGGGATTTGCCCAAAGTCTTATAGTTGGGGCTGGGGGCATGACCCACATATGTCTGACCAGAAGCAAAGAAGAAAAGCCACAGTGACAGGTACTGAGTGTTGACAGAAAAACAGTGAGAACTTGATGAGGAAACATCTAGAGATCTGAGTCTCCATCTGCCCTCTCTGTGTCCAACTAGACTATAAGCAGCTGGAAGGCAGACTCTCGTTGCCTTCATGTCCCCTAGCATCTACCCCTCCAGCCTGGCCCAGTGTCCAGCGGGGCACTGCCTTGGCTTCACTAGTGTGATGTGCCTGGCAGAGGAGAGCTGGGGCGCTGGTCACCACTCTTTACCCCCAAATTCTCCCTTTGCGTATGGTCTCAGCAGTCAGTGTGGAAATAATCATATTTGGGTTTTTTCCCCAAGATTTTATTTATTTATTTTTTGTGTAGAAGAACTGGGATGTAGGCCAGAGGTGCAGGGGGTGAGAGGATTCACCAGAGACAGAGTGGGGAGCAGAACAGGTGGATCTACTGAAGTACACTGCTGAGCGGAGCAGCAGGCGAGGCAGGAGAGGTCTGCTGCGCCATGTAGGAAGCTCCCTCACCTGGTATTGAACTCGTGCTGCAGTGGCTCTGGATAGCTTCACAGTGCTGTGACTTAGCCAGTTGTGCCACCAGGGAGGCCCCTCAACAAATTTTTTTAAATTTTTTTTTAATTTTTATGCATACAAGCTGGGGTGTAGGCCAGAGGCATAGGGAGGGTGAGAGGATTCCCCAGAGACAGTGGAGAGCAGAACAGGCAGACAGACTGAAATACACTGCTGAGGGGAGTAGCGGCCTCCCCGGTGGAGCAGCGGGTTGAAGCACTGCACTGTGGAGCTGTCAGCAGCGGCAACACGAGTTCAATGTCTGAATGGGGAGATTCCCTCAACAAATATTTAAGGAGCTCTGTGTATACAATCAGAGCTCACTGTGTCTAGGTGAGCTAATCCTATAGGTGGGGTCAATGAACTTGTGAGCGATTGTAACAAATGCTCCCCATGATTCTCCGTACCAACCCTGTGCCTTTACTCTGTCCCCAGTGTTTTATATATAAGAAGAAATGGAGATTTTGAACTTACAACTGAGAGAGGTTGACCCCAGTCTGTTGGATGCCAATGGCCACGACCATAACCAGTATGCCACACTGCCTCTGGGATGTCATGCTCATGGTGAAGATGACATTTTCATTTATCCAGGTCCCCTGAAAGGATGCATCCTAGGGCCTCCCCGGTGGCGCAGCGGTTAAGCACTGCGCTGTGGAGCTGTCGGCAGCGGCGACACGCAGGGGAGATTCCCACATGGCGCGGCAGGCCTCTCCTGCCTCGCCCGCTGCTCCCCTCACAGTGTGTTTCTGATCTGCCTGTTCTGCTCCCCACTCTGTCTCTGGTGAGCCCTCTCGCAGCCCCACGCCTCTGGCCTGTACCCCAGCTTGTATGCATAAATAAATAAATCTTTAAAAAAAAGACGTATCTTATAATCTGGACGAGATAGGGCCAATCCTTGTCAGACCAAAATTAACTTGTAGTCTCTACGAATAGACCCTGCAAGCGGCCCCTTCCCCTCCTAAGGGCTTCTGCTAAACTGAAGGGTCTGTTGTTTAAGGACCAGTAGTGACTGTGGGTGCCCATAGCTCACAAATGACTGGACATCAGGAAACCAGGTAATCAATGGCGAGAGCCCCGCAGAGCCTGGAATCAGCCAGGTGACCTGACAAATAAGGCACTAAGCTTAGAGTTAACTGACTTGCTGCGGAGGCAGATTTAGCTGCAAAGCAGTTTCCTACCTAAACGAAGAATTCATTGCTCTCTCTGCAGGAGCGGTAGAGACGCCTTCCTCAGGTCTGCCAGAGACTGCCGGTTCTGGACAGTGGAAGGGAAACCCTATCATATCCCCAGTGAAAGTGAGGGAGGGCTGCCAAGACTCAACTCTGGTGGGCCTCAAACCCACAACCTTTGCAAGTCCACACCAGGATCTGCTAAAGTCCAACGCGCTACCCATTGGGCCACAGGGCCAGGCACCTAAGCCTTCCCGCAGGCTCACGCCTCCGCTTTGAAACCGCCCTTTTTGCGCTCTTTCAGGTGTGGCGCTGGGCCTTTGCCGAAATCCGCCCCGACCTAGGCGCACTCTGGATTCCTCGCCGCTGGTGGTACCGCGCTCCCCGGCTCCGGACAGCCGGGCACTGCCAGGCCCATGCCAAGGCCGAGCCTGCTTGGCTCCTCCCGGCCCCGGGGGGCTCCACGGCCGCGCGAGGTTGCGCGGTGCGGACTACAACTCCCAGCGTGCCGTGCGCCGCCGCCGCCGCCCGAGGCCGTCGTGCGCACGGGCTTGCTGGGGCTGCGCGGGTTGGGGCCGGGCGGCGACGGGCTTGCTGGGGCTGCGCGGCGCCGCGGGCTCTGCAACTCGCCGGCCGCGGGGAAGGCGCGGGAGGCGGTGCTCCCGTCCGGCGCAGCCGGTTTAGGTGGCAGGAGGCGGG
The DNA here is from genome assembly GCA_004024925.1 of Scalopus aquaticus. Lineage (NCBI taxonomy): Eukaryota > Metazoa > Chordata > Mammalia > Eulipotyphla > Talpidae > Scalopus > Scalopus aquaticus. The sequence goes on along the minus strand of PVIJ01005791.1, from coordinate 27,572 downwards.
CGGGGGAGGAGCGCTGCGGGCGGGCGGGCGGGGCCGGGCGGCGGGCGAGGTTGGGCGGGCGGCAGGGCCATGCAGGGCGCAGAGCCGGTGGAGCGCTGCTGAGACCCGGCTCTGAACGCCCAAGGGCGGCTGATGCCCCCCCGCGCTCCCCACTCCGCAGCCGCAGCCGGGCCGCATCTGGACTGGGCGCCGCGCTGCGGGCCCGACGCCGGGTAAGCACAGGCCAGGCCGGTGGGTCCCCGGGCGTGGGGATGAGCCTGGCCGTGTCGGGGGAGGTGGCGGTGCCGGCCTGGGATGGGGGCGCGCCCTGCTGCTCTGTCTCCTTGCGGGGGGCGTGCAGCCACCTTGGCGCCTCAGGGGCCAGAGCGGTGCGAAGTGAACCCGGGACGGGGACCGAAGGAACCGGGCATACCTCTCCCTCCTTGCCCCATCCCCCAGCTTTCCGAGATGGGTTCCTGCCTTCTGCCCTGGAGACCTCTGGGAGCCCCGAGGTCTGAGGACCTTGGAGACCTAGGGATTGAGGTTGGGGGTACTGGTTCGTTCCCCCTCCGGCTTTTGCTTTTCGCGTGGAAGAGGACAATATAGTCTAGAAGGTCTCCCTGCTGTCCAGAACATGTCCTCATCATGGCCTGGATACTCTCAGGCTGGCTACCTCCTAGTCATGACCTTCAGTACCCGCCCAGGAATAGGAAAACAGAAGGAAAACTGAGACCCATCTGCTGTCCCCTGAGCAAGTCAGAAAAGCGCTGGGAATTAGAGCCTGGGAGACAATCTCAGCCCAGCCAGCCCTTCTCCTTCCCCTGAACCCGAATCCCCCAAGACTCATCTCAGTGACTTGCTGAATGTTTTTGTGGGGATGGCTTTCAAGGCCTTTTTCCTCTGCCTCAAATCCTTTCCCCCCTGGGCGGTCACCTCTGGGCACCTGGACTGAAACCCGTTTTCTCCGACGCCCTCTGTGGGCCAACAGAGGCATGACGTCGGAGCCTGTGGGCAGGGACCTCGCAGGGTTCCTTTCCCGGGAAGCCGCCCCTGGGGTGTTGTGGCTTGGTCTGGTCACCCTCAGGCTCTCCCTGGGTCTCTGGGAGGGGAGCCCAACCAGTGGCGCCTAAATCAATATCCCCCACCCCCAAGCCACTTGGTTAGGAACCTTGGCTGTCAGAAGAGCGGAATGTCCTGTTCTGGCCAGAAGGGCTTCTGGAAATGAGTCTTACTACACCCCTTGTGTCGAGGGGGAGATGAAGGCCAAAGTCCCTCCGAGAGTCCCAGGCAGAGATGGGACTCCGTGGCTGGACTCTGGCCTCTGCCTCTCACCCTTGGAACTCTCCTCAAGTCTCGTAGGTCAGCCTGCCCCTGCTGGGTGCATAGGGCCCCTGTCCTCAGCCACCCTACCAGGACACCTGAGCCTCATCACTGGTTGATGCTTTGGCATCACAGTGGCCTGGGACCGAGCTCAGGAGGTAGAGGACCGGGACATTTGGGCCCACTGACTGCCCATGCCCACAGGCCAAAATGCTGCTCGGGGCCTCTCTGGTGGGGGTGCTGCTGTTCTCCAAGCTGGTGCTGAAGCTGCCCTGGACCCAAGTGGGGTTCTCTCTGCTGCTCCTCTACCTGGGGTCAGGCGGCTGGCGCTTTCTCCGAGTCTTCGTCAAGACCATCAGGCGTGATGTCTTGTGAGTACCTGGTCCAGCCCTCCCCGGGGTCTCCCACACCAAGCTAGGCTCCTCACTCCCCAGACCTCCCCAGACCAGACCCCACGGCCTCCACCAGCACGGGGTACCTGGGGCCCAAAGGAGCAGCCTCTGCTCCATACCCTCCCCCTGGCAGTAAGTAGCACCTGGAACCTCCACTCCGAGATCAGTCTCCTCCTGGGGACTCTCCGTAGTCTGGGACAGACTTGGCGGCTGGGACTTACATCGAACAGCAGGTGTTGAAGAGCTGTCTCTGCTGTGCTGATGAGAGGGGGAGGGGGATGTTGACTTTGGCTGTTGTGAATTCTAGAGCAGGGCCCCAAATCAGGTGTTCGGGTGCACCTGTTCCCCAAAGAAAAATCAAGGGTGTTCTATACCAGAAGCACCTGCCGCCACCTGCTCTACTCCAGGTGCCAGGCTGGCTCTGGGGCCACAAAGGAACAAGGCAGACCCAGACCTGGGCCCTGCTCAAATTGGCCGGGGGAGGGAAGAGGACACAGTGAAGCCCTAAGCAGACAGCGATGTGGACAGAGACCTGGCCGCCCAGCCGTGGCCCAGCAGAGCAACCCACGCCTAGAGGAAGCAGCTCTGCATTTGTCAACCTGAGTTGATTGCAAAAGGAGGTGTCGAGTGACCTGTGCAGGAAGGGTGGTAGCTGCAGCGAGCTGTGGGAGCCCGGAGCAAGGAGGGGTGGCTTCAGGCCAGGGCCTCGGGGGGGCCAGGAGTTGGACTTGAGGGCATCTCCAGGAGATGGGCGCAGAGGAGTCCAGCCAGAGGGTATCAGCCAGTACATCAGCCTGGCGTCAGCAGAGGCGGCGAGGCAGGGAACTGGAGAGTTCAGGTGCAGAGGGGGCAGGGGCGGGGCAGGCCGGGAATACCAGGCCATTCCACAGACACTTATTGACCGTCTCTGTGCCTGGCCCCGAGTGGCCCAGGGGACATGGTGGTGAAAGGACAGAGCCGCGCCCTTACTGGGCTCATAGTGAGGACGACTGGACAGATCGCAGACTCATCTTTTTACTGTAACAGTGGGGGTGGGGAGCGATGGGAGGCCCCAAAAGGGTTCAGACTTCGGCTTGGGGCCCCGGTGTCCTGGAAGGCTCTGACAGCAGCTGGCTTGGAACAGAGATTAGAGGGGAGTAGGAATGGAACTCTGGCATCAGAGAGGACTGGGGTTCCAACCTCCGTTGGGCCAGCACATTCCATCTGAAGCCTGAGGCAGGGCTGGCACTGGCCCAGCCTGGCCTTCATCCTCCATACAGGGAGCAAGTGATCCCCCTACCCATGCTGCCCTGGGCCATCGAGCGAGCTGGTGCACATGATAGTGACGGTGCGGGGAAGGGGCAGTGTTACAAGTGATCGCGCCCCCTGAGTGCGGCAGCCCCCCAGCCGGCCCTCTGGGCCCCCACTGCCGACCCCAGCAGTCACAGCGCCCGCATTTGCTCCCGCAGTGGCGGCATGGTGCTCCTGCGGGTCAAGGCAAAGGTTCGCCGGTACCTGCGGGAGCGGCGGACAGTGCCCGTCTTATTTGCCGCTACGGTCCGGCGCCATCCCGAGAAGACGGCGCTGATCTTTGAGGGCACGGACACCCACTGGACCTTCCGCCAGCTGGACGACTACTCAAGCAGCGTGGCTAACTTCCTGCAGGCCCGGGGCCTGGCCTCGGGTGATGTGGCCGCCCTCTTTATGGAGAACCGCAATGAGTTTGTGGGCCTGTGGCTGGGCATGGCCAAGCTGGGCATGGAGGCAGCGCTCATCAACACCAACCTCCGGCGGGATGCCCTGCGCCACTGTCTGACCACCTCCCGGGCCCGCGCCCTCATCTTTGGCAGCGAGCTGGCCCCAGGTGAGCCCCAAAGGGGTGGGGCCTGGCAGGGAGTCCCACAGGACCTTGCACAGGCCAAAACTCCCTTCTGGCCGTGGGGAGGGGGCAATGTGGCTCGTGGGTAAGGTCTGGGCTGCGCCACCAGTCAGCTGGAGATGCTGAGTAAGAGACCGGAAGTGCCTCCGCCTCAGTTTCCTCACTATAGAACCGACCGCACGCCGTCTTCACACTGCTTCACCCGAAGCACTAGCTGGTGCTCGGTGAGCCCTCAGGTGTAATGGTCATAACCCTTCCCGCCACTAACGAGGCCTCATTCGCCTCATCTACAAGGTGGGAATGAGACTCATCCCCTGGCCGCCTGCCACGCTTGCGTTTTGTTTGCTGCTACCTTGGGTGGAGACCAAGGGCTGAAGGGGAGCTTTACAAGAGCAGCCCTGATCCCCACAAAGCTGGTGAGGTCACCAGCTTTAAAGATGCGGAGACTGAGGTTCAGAGTGGGGTGAGGAGCTCAGCCAAGGTCACCCGGCTGGGAAGTGGCGGAACTGAGATTTGATCTTGGACTTGGCCACAGTGTCCTGTTCTTCCTCCCCTCGCTGCTGCGGTTGTGGATAATGATGGGAAAGGTTACGAAGATGGGGAAAGGGGAGGAGGAAGGAGGCCGTGGGGGTGGGGTGGGGGTGGATGAATCTGGAGGAAGCCAGAGGAAGGGGGGCCGAGTGGGCCAGGCCTGGCCCTGCCGGCAGGTGAGTAGCTGAACATCTGCAGTAGGTGGGGAACCTGAGAGAAGGGTCCGCTCCCTGAAGAAGCTGGGGGGTCACTGCCCTCTGACCCCACCCCTGCCTTCTAACTGGTCCTCCACAGACCAGTGTGCAGTGGGCAAGAGCCTGTGGGTAGAGCCGTTGAGGCCCAGCCCCAGCACACGCCAGCAAGCATCTCCTGTCCGCAGAGCCTCGACTTCCTCACCTGGAAAGTGGGCTGCTGCGACGCCTCGCTCCTAGGTTGTTGCCTAGAACCCCGCGGCATCATGAGCCAGCAGCAATGGGAGCCACGGCTCTGACCTGGGCAGAGGTCCTGGGGACCCGGGGTTTCTGGCCTACTGCTGATCTGCCCTGTCTCCCCTGCAGCTGTCTCCGAGATCCATGCCAGCCTAGACCCCTCCCTCAGCCTCTTCTGCTCCGGCCCCTGGGAGCCCAGCGCGGTCCCCGCCAGCACAGAGCACCTGGACCCCCTGCTGGAAGATGCTCCCAAGCACCTGCCCAGCCGCCCTGACAAGGGCTTCACAGGTGGGCGCCCCGCCCCACGGCAGGCTTCTGCGAGGGCCCAGGCCTGAGCCCCAGCCTGGGTTCTTCTGCACATGCGCCGTGTGCCGGGCTGAGACGCACCACTTCCCTGTTTCCTCTGGCGGGGGTGGTCACGCTGGGGTCACCATGAAATTTAATTGAGCTGAGGTGCGTGAAAGCGCCAGGCGTGGAGCCCGGCACACAGGCGCTCACCGTCTAGCCGGGCCCCCACCAAGCCCCGGCTGGTGCCTGCACGGGCAGGCTAGTAGGCCCAGGCACCTGCGCGGCCTGACTTGGCTGGGATCAGGGGCACAGCCTGAACGCCCACCCGGCACCAGTTCCATGCAACCTCTTGAGCTGCGAGCCTCTCCCGTCACCGCCTGCCCCCGCTGGCCTCCGCGCCCCTTCCCCTGCACTCCCTACCTTCTGGAGCCCTGCGGGCCAAGTCCAGGACTGGCCTCCCTGCCTCCCTTGGGGGGCCCGGAACCCCTGAGCTGCGCTCCGAGCTTTGTTTCCCACAACCATCCATTTGGGGATGGAGACAGAACCGGTTTTATGGGGTGGTCTGGACCCCCGAAGACCAGCAGGCCTAGCCCTGAAACGGGTGTGACAGGAAGTCACCAGCTGCTCGGTGTCATTATCGCGTGTGGCCTGTCGCAGCAGATCTAATCTCCTGCCACTTTCGTAAGCTCCTTGCGAGCAGGGATGCTGGCGGGTTTGGCCCGGTGCCCTCATGGTGCCCTCATGGAGGCCTCCCAAGCCCACGAGACAGTTGATGCAGTCGCAGCCTCGAGTCCAGACCACCACATATGGGCAGACTCACAATAAAGCAAGTCACGGGAGAATTGTCGATTCCCAGGGGTTTGAGTCTCGCTTACCCCACGCCACGGTGTGCCATGGCAGGTCCCGACACCACGAATACTGTGACTCAAACCCACTGTAGTTCTGAAAGGTGAAAAATGAAGGCAGCACTGGCTGCTGGGACGATGGCGCCAGCAGGCCTGTGGGACGGGGGTTGCCACACGCCGTGGTCTGGACAGGCTGGTACCTGCGCCAGATGAGGCCTGCCCGCGTGGAGCAGGTTGAGCCTTGTACAGAGCTGCCCTGCTCGGGGCTGCAGAGTGGGCTAGAGGGTGGTCATGGTGCGAGCCCTCCCGCGCCCTGCTTTCTGCAGCAGCCCTTCCCCTCCTCTCAGGCCTGGGCCCCACCTCCTCTGGGACCCCCAGCAGCCGGGGTCACGTGGCACCCCTGGGCTTTCCACGCCTGCCGGCACTCTGTGCTGAGTATTAGAATCGCGTGTCTTCCCCTGACTGCCCCTCTCGGCCGTGACCTCTGCCGGGGCAGGGCCTGAGGCCCCGATGTCCCCCTGAACCTGGCCAGGGCGAGGGCCAGGACGTGTTCACTGAAGGAACAGATGTAGGTGTTAGAGGAGAGCAGTGTCTCGGGTCATCCAAGTGGGCTTCTGGGAGGAGGTGTGATGGCGTGGGGGTGCAGGAGGCACCCCACAGCCGGGCCCAGCCGGTGCCGCCGCCTCATAGCAGCTCACGTGCCTGTTTTCTTCAGATAAGCTCTTCTACATCTACACGTCGGGTACCACGGGGCTGCCCAAAGCCGCCATCGTGGTGCACAGCAGGTAAGGGAGGGGCCGCGGGAGTGGGGGGCCCGGGCCTCTCCTCGCCCCTGAGTCCGAGCCTCCGCCCGCAGGTACTACCGCATGGCCGCCCTGGTGTACTACGGGTTCCGCATGCGGCCCGACGACGTCGTGTACGACTGCCTCCCACTCTACCACTCTGCAGGTGACCCTGGGCCCGCCCTCGGCACACTCAGGCCCCCGGGGGCGGGGGGCCGCACCCCTCTTGGCAGGCAGCTGCTGCAGTAGGAGCCCATGAGCCCTGGGTCAGCCTCCAGGGAGGATCCCAAGGTGGGCTTCCTGGAGGAGGTGCCTCCAAGGCAGGCAGGGGGTGGCAGCCTGGGGGGCTCGCTCACTGCCCCCCCAGGATGGCAGCAAGGCTGGCGCAGGAATGGCAAGTGCACTTGATCCCGGCGGTGCTGGGGAGCCGTGGAGGGTGTTTGACAAAGAGAGGGGAATGGCAAGTTAGTGTGGAGAGGCCGCTGAGGAGGTGGGGCTGGGGATAGGCCCCCTGTCGCTGACCTCCGGCCCCCACCTGCAGGAAACATCGTGGGCATCGGACAGTGCCTGCTGCACGGCATGACCGTGGTGATCCGGAAGAAGTTCTCGGCCTCCCGCTTCTGGGATGACTGTGTCAAGTACAACTGCACAGTAAGTGGGAAAGGGGGACAAGCCCGTCCCGGGGCCCTCCCGCCGCCCCCGCTCACGGACGTGTCCCGCAGCTGGCTAGTTGTGCATTTGGGCCTTGTTCCCTTGGGAAACTGAGGCCCAGAAGGGGGAGGGTCCCACAGCTGGCCCCTGGGGGGCAGGACCAGGAGGGGTAGGGGCCCGAGGGGTGGCAGGTGGGGCAGTGAGGACAGCCTTGGGGCCCCGCTCACGCCAGCTCCTCCCCTAGATCGTGCAGTACATCGGGGAGCTGTGCCGCTACCTCCTGAACCAGCCCCCGCGGGAGGCGGAGAGGCAGCACCGCGTGCGCATGGCGCTGGGCAACGGCCTCCGGCAGTCCATCTGGACTGACTTCTCCAGCCGCTTCCAGATCCCCCAGGTGGCCGAGTTCTACGGGGCCACTGAGTGCAACTGCAGCCTGGGCAACTTCGACAGCCAGGTGCGGCGGCCGGGCGTGCGGGGCCTCGGCAGGGCTGTGGCAGAGCGGGCAGCGCTCCAGCGGGGCCCGGGGGCCAAAGTGCCCCCACTGTTCAGTGTTGGGCCCCGGCGGGAGAGCCCAGGTCCAAGTCCCGGTCCTTCTAGGTGGGGGCTTGTGGCTTCAACAGCCGCATCCTGTCCTTCGTGTACCCCATCCGACTGGTACGTGTCAACGAGGACACCATGGAACTGATCCGGGGGCCCGACGGAGTCTGCATTCCCTGCCAGCCAGGTCTGCCCTGGGTGGAATGGGGGGCCGGCGGTGGAGGGGTTGGCGGAGAGCCCTGTTCTGACTGGTGGCGTCAGCAGCTCTTCTGATAGGGAGTCACTTGCTTCTTCATGTGCCCATCGCTCTGTTCCCCCATTCACCGTCCCATCCACAGGCCTCTCCCTCCACCCCTCTTCCCTCTCCCCACCCCTCCTTCTCTCACTCTCTCCATCTATTCACCATCCCATCCACCCACCATTCCCTCCCAGCCATTCATTCATTTGTCCACTCTTTCACTTGTTGTTTTTTTCTAAGATTTATTTATTTATGCATGCAAAAACTGGGGTGTAGGCCAGAGGTGTGGGGGGGGTAAGAGGATTCACCAGAGACAGAGTGGGGAGCAGAACAGGCAGATTAACTGAGATACACTCCTGAGGGGAGCAGCGGGCGAGGCAGGAGAGGTCTGCTGCGCCATGTGGGAAGCTCCCTGGCTGGAGATGGAACTCAAGCTGCAGTGGCTCTGGACAGCTTCATAGTGCCGAGACTTAATCTGTTGAGCCACCAGGGAGGCCCCCACCCCTTCACTTGTGTGAGGGTCCTGGATCCAAGCTGCCTGGTGCTGACCCTGGCCCAGCCCCTAAGCTTGCTCCCTCCCTGCCTGAGCCCCCTTCTCTGCACATGCGCTGTGCATGGCACGCCACGCGGGGTCCCCCGAGGAGCACATGTGTAAAGAGAGGGGAGCTCTGTGGGCAGAAGGGGCCGGGCCACTGGCTTGGTCAGGCTGCCCTGCCACACCTGGCCCTTTTGCTTGTTTGTCCATCTTTCGGTGACTCAGACTGTCACCAACGCCCACCTGTGTCAGCCTGCCCTCGGGGCGGTGGGGGGGAAGCACTGTAAGCAGCCAGATCGAGGTGCAGGCAGATTTCGGGTTGAGGGAAACCGGTTTCCCAGGGCACACCCGACAGGCCGCCCCCTCTGCCCCCAGGCGAGCCGGGCCAGCTGGTGGGCCGCATCATCCAGCAGGACCCCCTGCGGCGCTTCGACGGCTACCTCAACCAGGGCGCCAACAACAAGAAGATCGCCAAAGACGTCTTCAAGAAGGGGGACCAGGCCTACCTCACCGGTGCGCGGCACCCCTCCCCAGCCTTGGGAGCCCCTTCAGGGTGGCGGGATGGAGAGGAATGAAGGGGCTTGCCCTGCCTGGAGAGCAGACCCCCCCGCTCCTCCCTAGGCGACGTGCTGGTGATGGACGAGCTGGGCTACCTGTACTTCCGGGACCGCACAGGGGACACTTTCCGCTGGAAGGGCGAGAACGTGTCCACCACTGAGGTAGAGGGCACACTCAGCCGCCTGCTGGACATGGCCGACGTGGCGGTATATGGCGTCGAGGTGCCAGGTATGGGGGAGAGAGAGGTGCCAGGGGTCTGGGGGAGGAGGGGGAGGTACAGGGGGTCTGGGGGAGGAGGGGGAGGTGCCAGGAATCTTGGTGGGGAGGACAGCACCACCAAAGCAATGCAGGCCCCTCATCTCCGTCCTGCTGTCCCCAGGAACCGAGGGCCGGGCCGGTATGGCTGCCGTGGCCAACCCCACTGGTCAGTGTGACCTGGAGCACTTCGCGAAGCTTCTGGAGAAGGAGCTGCCCCTCTACGCCCGCCCTATCTTCCTGCGCTTCCTACCTGAGCTGCATAAAACAGGTCCCGCTGCCCCACCCGTCTGTCCAGCTGGCCCTCCTGCTGCTTTCTGAGCAGACCGGGGGCTGTCACTTGACTTCACCCAAAGCCTTGCTGGCTAGTGGGTAAACTGGCCTCTTCCCTATGCAGTGAGCAGCGCAGGCCCCAGAGAGGGGCCCGTTGCTCGCCAGTGAGACCAGTGTGTATGTGTATGTCCTGTGTGCCAGGCACTGCGCTAGGCTTGGGGGCAGACAGGCCTTCTGACAGGCCCTTGCCTTCCTGGAACTTCCAGAGCAGCAGGTGAGGCAACTGTAGGACGGGGATTCCAAAGATGTAGCCGGGCACACTCATCAGACTGGAGGACAATGAATGACATGTTGGGGATGATGGGGAGGCTCCCCGAGGCGGGGAAGCCCCTATGGAGGCGGGAGGCATTCTGGGCAATGGCGGCAGCCAGTGCCAAGCCCCCGAGGCAGGAAGGGGGAGGCGCTCAAGAGGTAGGAGCCCCCCCCCCCGCTGCAGCCGGCAAGAGGGGCAGGCTTTGTCTTGAGAGACAGGGCCGTCAGGGGCTTGTTCCGGGCAGCAGGGAGCTACGGAGTGTTAGGGGTAGTACCGCTCAGATCCGTGCTCTGCAAAGGCTGCTGTGTGGAGGGGGAGAGGGCTGCAGGCGCCTGACGGAGGGCCGGGCGGGGGCTGAGTACGGGGCTGTCCCATCACCCCAGGGAGAGGTGAGTGGAGGGTCTGCTGGCCTGTGGCCCGGCAGTGCCGTCCTGCCCGAGGTTGTGCTGGTGCCTCTTGAGGGTTCCCTGGTGAGCAGGAAGCACTGAGGCCCAGGCCCAGGCCTGCCCCTGGGAGCCAGGGAAGCAGTGGCGGGGTGGGATGGGAGGAGTCTGGCAGGGACACTGGGACTCGGCTTGTGACTGAGACTGCAAGTCCCCTGGGGATTGTGACTTCCTGTCCAGGAGGGGCAGGAAAGCTGTCAGAACTCAGGTTCCCCGGGAGCCTTTGCTGCAGGGCAGACCCCCGCCCCCAGACGTAGGGCTGAAGAAAGGCACTTGACGTGCTCACAGGGTGTGGGTCAGCCATCTGGGTCCAGCCCAGCTGAGTGACTGCCGTGGGCCCGAACGGGGTCACGCCACTGCCGCTCTCAGTGACTCCGCCGGGGCCGGGGCCACGGCAGCCTCAGCACCACTGGTGCCCAGCGCTGTTCCTGCAGCGCCTCCCGGCAGAAGCTTGGCCGTGAAGATGTGTGTCTCGCGGCCGATGCGGCAGCTGCGGCCCGCAGCTCTGAGCGTGTGGCTCTGCTCCGTTCTCTTTGTCAAAGCAAGTTCCCAGGCCAGACCAGTCCTGGGGCTTGAGAAAGGCCCAGGGCCTCCGAGAGGCAGGCTCCCCGAGTGGTGCAGGGGCCAGCAGGGCGTGGGTGGAGGATCTAGCCCTCTCCCTGAGGCGGCTCTGACCCCCCCACAGGGGCCCCCAGTCCTCCCCGTGCGAGGGGCTGGCTTCTGGGTGCTCAGCGCTCTCTGACACTCTCCCACCGCTCCTTGCACCCCCAGGGACCTACAAGCTGCAGAAGACAGAGCTGCGGAAGGAGGGCTTTGACCCCGCTATCGTGAGAGACCCACTGTTCTACCTGGACGCCCGTAAGGGCCGCTATGTCCCCCTGGAACGTGAGGCCTACGCCCGGATCCAGGCTGGCGAGGAGAAGCTGTGATTTGCCCGTGTCCCTCTGAGGGCCGGCAGATGCTGCATCCAGAGCCCCAGCCCCACCCCAGAGGGCTCCTGGGCTATGCCAGACCAAAGCAAGCAGGGCCCAGCACCTCGAGGTGCCAACCCCTCCCTCCCAAAACTGCCAAGTGACTCACTGCCGCCTCTCCCCGTGCCCCCTCAGAGGCTTTCTGTGAAAGCCTCACATCCGGGTTACGTCTCCGAGGCCCCGGCGCCCAGGCTGAGACTGGGCCTTTCAGGATGATGTCCTGGGCAGGGCAGGGGGAGGCAGAGGGTCGCCAAGCTCTCCCCAGAGACAGGCGCTATTAACGGGCCCCGGGCAGAAGGCCCCAGACTCAGGAAGCCAGCGGAGTGGGGGGGGGGGGGGCCCTCGCGCAGGTGGCCCCCGGAGCCTGACCCAGGAGCTGCTCAAGCGCCGCCAGCCCTGGCCGCACCTCCGGAGGGGAGGAGGAGGCCCCGACCTTCAGCAGAGGCCCCGACAGACACCCCTGCGCATCCTCTCCCTGGGCAGCTGCCCGCTGTCTCTGGTCTGTCTGTGCCGCCTCCGCCCCTGTCCTGGCTTGGCTGCGAGGGAAGGAGGGGTGGGGGCACTCGGGCCAATAAACTACGCCTTGACTCCCCAGCCTGTGTGCATGCCACGTGGGCTCGCCCCAGCCTGCTCGGGCCCCCTCCTGCCCGTCCACTCGCTCACTTGGACTTGGGGACCGGCCGACAGGTAGGAGGTCGCAGCCTGGCCTGCCGGGCGGGATCTGGCCGGGGCAGTCCCCCCAGCCTGCGGTGCGGGACGTCTGCCTGCTGTGTCGCTGGGCCAGTCAGTGGCTTGCTCTCACCTGCAGCATGGGGGTCGGGGAAGGGGCTCCGAGAGCCAGGGGCTGTCAGGAGGGAAGGGCTGGTCACCGCCCTTGAGAAAACCCTAAGCCCATCTCAGAGCCCCGCTGGCCCCTCGGTGTCTGCGGCATGTGAGCCGGAGCGGGGCTGCCAATGGAGAGCCAGCTGTTCCCCAGGCCCCAGAGCTGGCGGCCTCATGGCCCGCTGGGAAGGGACCCGGCCCAGCCTCAGGCAGCGGCCTCTGCTTTATCTTCACTGCTGAGCCCCCCACAGTCTTGTCACAGCGAGTAGTGGGGGCTGGAATGTGAACCCAGCTCCATGCCCGGCCCACGCTGCTCCACCCGCCCCGTGGAGCGAGCAGCAGGGACCTCGGCTTCCATTCCACACATGCTTGTGGAGCCAGCTGTGGGCCACGCCCCGGGCCAGCAGCTGACAGCTTGGGTGGAGGTGGCCAGGATTGGAAATCTGGGGTGCCGCTTGGGAGAGCGCTTTTGAAAGAGGAGCCTGAAACCTCTTTTGGGAGAAAGTGGGGTGGGGGTTGCAGAGTTGGAATTGGACTCGTAGAGCCCTGGGGGTGGTGTGTGGAGTGTCAGGCACATCGGTGGTGCCTGAGTATGGCCAGCAGAGGGCGCGTGGAGCTTGGCGAATCCCGACTTGGCCTGGGAAGAGGGAAGGAGGGGCAGTGAGACCCGGCCTCAGCCCCAGGAAAGAACCCAGCCCAGAGGACTCCCTTGGGTGGGCTTTGAGGGCCTTCCTTAACCTTGCTGGGAGCTGGACTTGGCCAACCACGTGGCTTTGTGTCTTAAATTTTCAGAAGTGAGTACTGGCCAATGGGAAGCAGCCCCCTGAAACCCTGTTTCTTCCTCCAGGTTAAACATTCGCCACAAGGCAGTGTGGATAGTGGCTCAGGGCTCGCAGTCAGGAGCCAAACAAGCCTGTGTTCAAGTCCCTTTGTCGCGCTGAGTCTCAGGTTCCTCTCCTGTAAGCAGGTCTCGGAACCCCTAATCTGGGGTGGTTTTGAGTCAGGACTCAGATCTCAGCTCAGCACACAGTGTGGAGATCTCCTCAGTGCATGAGACAGAGATACTCAGGGGTTAAGACCCCAGACTAGGCCTGAGTCCACTTCTTGCATTGGAGCCCCCCTCCCACGGCCCCCCAGGAAGGGAGAGATTGGTGGACCTCCCATCACCCCAGCCAGCTTGCGGAGGCATCTCCCTGCATGCAATAGGTGTTCGTGAAGTTAACAGCTGCTGTTTTGTGGGTGTTACTGACGTGTGTCATGCTTCGGGGCTTGCAAAGCACTATGGGAGGTTCCCCTATTGCTCCGGCAGCCCACCCTCGGGGCTGAGAACAGGGATGGGAAGGGAGGGGCCTGTTTTCTGATCTGGGAGGTTTTCAAGGACCAGTTCTCCAAAAACAGGAGGGGAAAATGTTCTAGACAGGAGCAGCCAAAATCAAGGCCTGGAGGTGCCAGGTACACCTTAAAGTAGCGTCAGCTGGTGGGGGGCAGAGTTGCAAGATGTGAGAAGTGGCCCTTAGCAGACACTGGACTTGCACAGCTTGAGGCTTTGCACTCTGCCTGAAATCCTTGTGTTGGGCCAAACCTGCTTCACTGGAGTTACTGAGGGTGCCCCACGTGACACACACCCCCTCCCCAGGTGCTGAGCAGAGCACTTTCTGGGCATCATTTCATTAAGTCTGTAACCCTAGCAGCTGTTGTGTTTATCCCCATTCCACAGATGAGTAACTGAGGCTCGGGGAGGCAGGTCTCAAAGCCCAGAGTCTGAATGGCAGAGCCGGGGGAATGGCCTGGGCCTCAGTGCTCCCGTCTGCCACTGGTGCCAGGAGGCTGGAAGGGGCCTGCCCCCAGCGTCCCCGGAGGTCCCACCGCCCGGGACAGGCAAGAGGCCGCCCAGGCCATTGCTTGGAGTATCACTTTCAGTTCCTGGGAAGAAGGTTAAATACCTCCGAGGGGCCCATTGAGGCGGTGGCGGCCAAGTGACTTTCAAAGGGGCCTGAATGCGCGGCCGCCCCTCCCTCCGAGGAGAGGCCCGGCTTCCTCCAGGCCTAATGATATTCTGGGCTCAGCCCTCGTCTTTGGCGGCAGTTTAACCCGAGCCGGGGCGGATTTCTTTCTCACTGATCTCAGCTTGACACCCAATTAGCACAAGAATGGGAGGAGGAAGCCTGCGAGAGGCGCCTCCCAGCCTCCCGGGGCGCACGAGGGGAGCAGGCGGGAAGACAAAGGGCAGCGGGCAGGGGGGCACCCGCGCCCTCGCCTCCTCCGTCGACCCCGCCATTGTCCCTCGAGGAGCTTCAGAGGCGACGAGGCCGACATTGGGGATGGCCATCCCGACAGAGCTGGGGTGGGGCTCAGGCCCCTCTTCTGAGTGGGTCCCAGGGGAAGGCAGCTGGGTGAGCCTGAGCCAAGGGGAGGCAGTGAAGGTCCGTGAGCGGGGCAGGGACCCTGAAGACAAGACACCTGGAGTGGAGGCCCGACTTGGGGCTCCACAGCAAGTCAGCGGTTCTGAGCCTCAGTTTTCTCATTTGAAAAACAGAGTTAATGACAGTTCCATGAGGAATCCATCAGGTGATGCATGCAAAGCCCCTGGCAGGTACAAAATGGCATTCAATAAAAACTTGTTGAGTTACTATGTTAAGCTATTATTGTTACTAATGAAGAGGTCCAGTTTGGCCTGGGGCTGGGAGGACCAAAGACTTCGTAGGAGTGAGCACCAGGCAGCCACACCGGGGCTGACTGAGCCCTCAGTCAGCCAGGAGGGCGGGGAGCTGGAGCCCGCTGCCTACAGAGAAAAGCAAAGGAGTCCCACTCCAGGAAGAAATGCCCCCGGCCTCCTCCATGCCCTGTCCCTGCCCACCTCTACCTCCCACAACCCCTTTGGACTTGGGCTTAGATGTGACTTCCTCCAGGAAGCCCTTCTGACTCCCGGCCTGGATTAGGGTCCTCCACCAGCTTCCACGGGGCCTCGGGGCCCACTTCATGACACCGGTGGTCCCAGGTAGCCCGTTTTCATACCTGTGTCTCCTCTAGGGACAGCAGCCCCAGGGAGGCAGGGCCCACTGGTTTTGCTGTGTTCCCAGCAGCAGCACTAGGCTGGCTGGCCCTGAACAGGTGCTCAGTGAGGGCTCTCAGGCGGACAAAGCTCTTCAAATGCTCTCATACTCTGGCCTTCCAGCCCCTGGAGGTGGCAGTGCCCAGGATGGAGGATGGGATAGTCCATGCCTCAAGGTGGAGGGCCCTGAATGCTTTATAGGAAAGCCTTGACCTTGTTGGCAAAGAGAAGCCATTGAATGGGTTTGAGCAGGTGGGGAGTGATTACGCATTCACTCAGTCACTCAGCAAGCACTGATGATGGGCAAAGCGCTGGAAACGGTGTGTCGGCCCGGTTCCTGACCTGGACGAGCCAGTGGAAGAATCTTAAAATATTTTCACTAAGAGGACTTTAAGGGCCATTCAATTCCAAACCTTCACAGATTGGGGAAACAGAGTTCCAGAGCGGGCAGTGACCTACCCACACTGGGCAGGGGTGTGGGGTCCTTCCATTTACCACAGGGCTCCTCTGCCCACTTTGAGGCCCAGAGCTGTGTCTCACTTGTCCTTGTTTTGCTAGTGCCTTGGAACAGTGTCTGGTACGTTGAAGGGATCCAGCTGTTATGGAATTAAGTTATAGAAGGAAGCCAGGACCAGAGAGAGAGAGAGGTGTAAGCTTGCAGACCAGAGAAGTAGATGCCGCTGAGAGGTGATTTACCCAGGAGTGAGCTCCCAGCCTCTGGGGCTATGCAAGCAGCAGCTGAAGACCACACCTAATTAACTCTACTCAGTGGTGGTAGAAGAATTTGGGGTTCCAGAATCTGCTTAGAAGGCAGACTAATCCAAGTAGAATAACTAGATGTGAGAGAGAATTGAGAACAGTGCTTCAGGCTCCCTGCTTGGGCGTTTCAGTGGGTGGCAGGGGTGGACCCCCCTGCCAGAATGGGGGACTCGGGCAAGCCTGTTTAGGGAGGCAAGGCACCAAGAACTCTGGTCCTCACTACAGCCCCCACTTTACAGACGACTGCTACGGGACTTGCAGAGCCTCCGCTAGGAAGTGGCAAGAGCTGGATCTAAAGCTGGCAGTTGAACTCCCTGCTAACCATTACATCATTCTGCCCTTAAACACCAGGTAGCAGTGCCGAGTTGAATTTATAAGTGTTGTGGTTTAGATATCCTGGGGCATTCACTTCGTTGCATTTCTGTTCTGAGCTTTTGTTAACATACTGCAGCCAAAAAGGGATATTTTAAAAGTTTTTTTTTAATCAGCAACTTTTATTGTCACTCCCACATTTCATAGAAAAAGGAATGGGGGCCTCCCCGGTGGCGCAGAGGTTAAGCACTGCGCTGTGGAGCTGTCGGCAGCAGCGACACGATTTCAACGCCCACCGGGGAGAATCCCACATGGCACAGCAGACCTCTCCTGCCTTGCCCGCTGCTCCCCTCAGCAGTGTGTTTCCGTTGATCCGCCTGTTCTGCTCCCCACTCTGTCTCTAGTGAACCCTCTCACCACCCCACACCTCTGGCCTGTACCCCAGTTTGTATGCATAAATAAATCTTTTTTAAAAAAAGAAAAAAGAATGGGGGCAAGATGTGGAATAAAAAATGCAGGTTTGTACATGTGGCTCTATTTACATCTGGAAGCTGTATGTCCCCCATCCCAGGTATAGAAGCTACAGCTATCCAATGCCCTTTTGCACACACAGTCCTGGGCACACTTGGCACAGCCCTGGGGGCAGCAGGAGCAGCAGCTTTTCTTGCAGGAGGTGCATTTGCAGTCTTTGCATTTGCTGGAGCCCAAGCAGGTGCAGGAGCCACCAGTGCAGCAGGAGTAATTGGGATCCATTTCCAGCTGTGTTGCGCATGGAGGTCCAACCAATGGCAACCAAGATGCCCAGGGCCGGATGAAGGCTTAAAACAACAATTCAAATAATGTCAGTCCCATCTGAGATCCTTGAAAGGCCTCCCATTGCTCTTAGAGATTTTTTAATAGGTTTTTTTTTAAGATTTATTTATGCAGACACGAACTGGGGTGTAGGCCATAGGTGCAGGGGGTGAGAGGATTCACCAGAGACAGAGTGGGGAGCAGAACAGGCGGATCTACTGAAGTACACTGCTGAGGGGAAGCAGCGGCGAGACAGCAGAGGTCTGCTGCACCATGTAGGTCAGCTTCCTGGCCGGGGATCGAACTCATGCTGCAGTGGCTGGCAATAGCTTGATAGTGCTGAGACTTTAGCCCAATACCACCAGGGAGGCCCGAGATTAAGGTTCTTACTGGAGTACAAGGCATTGATTTGGCAGTTGCCCATCTTTCTAGCCTCTGCTTTTAGGAGGCCCTTTGCTGTCCGATTTCCACCTTCCTTTCTTGGTGCTCCAGCATGTTCCAGAGCCTTTGTACCTTCTGTTCTCATTGAAATGCTCCCAGAGGTTTCTCTTCCCTCACATCCAACTAGTTTACTCAGGCTTTAGAGTTATGTTCAAGTTCAGTCCTGCCACATCCATTCTGTATAACTTCAGCTCAGCTCATTTCTGTTTGAGGTTTTTTTTTTTAATACCCAAAAGTACAGGTTTATTATATATAAAAAAAGGCAAAGTAAAGGCACTTGCACAGACACAAGTACGCAGAAAGAACTACCCCTAAAATGGACAGGTTTGTGAAAAGAAAGACCTGCATAGACACAGGAGGGCAGGGAGTTGTCTCAGTTGGACATCTTACACTTATTGGCATGATGGTGTGTTTATTTGATATTAGTTTAGTTTGTCCTCACTGAAGTGAGTACCCTAATGGCAGGGACCTTGCCTGAGAGTTCAGCACCAATCAAAAGAACGTACAACGGGGAGGGCATGAATTAAGTACCTGTAGAATAAGTGAAATCCAAGTCGACAGTGAAAGAGCGATAGGAGAAGGAGTCCAAAGCTCAGGTGAGAATTTTCTGGGCTGGATATAAAGATTTGGGGATCAATGGTAATTGAAGTCAAGACGCGAGGACAGGCTTGCCTAAGCCCAGTGCCGACCGCAGACATTTGTAACTAAGTCAAGATAAACAGTAACGTGGCTCTCAGTCACTGTGCAAAGATGCGGAGACGCAGAGACGCCTCCCCCAACCCCCCAGTCTAGATGCGGTTCGTACAAGTCGCGCCCACCCTGGCTCTCCGAGTCCAGCCCGGAAAATGCAGCCAGCGGACCGGCCCAAATTATTCTTCTCGAACTTCCTCCAATAGCTGAGAAGAATGTTTTCCTGGGTACCGCCTCTTCCGGCCGCGACGACCGGAAGTATTGCTGGCGCGCCGGAAGTTGAAGGAATTTCCTGTGCGCTTGGTTTCCTCAACATGGCAGCGTCCTTGTCAGTGGAAGTGGAGTTCGGGTGAGTCACAGAGCTGGGGCGCCGTGGGGATGGAGTGAACCCGTCGTGTCCAGAACTCCCTTTCTTCTGCCTTGGGGCTTGTTACGACCGAGTCGCCGTGGCTCCCGGCGCCTTCCATGAGCTTCGTTATCCGCCTCAGAGTCTCAGGGACTCGGTCTCCCTTGGCGACGAGGCCGTATGTCCGGAAATAGCGGCGCACGCTGGGACTGGGAGGTCCGCTCTAAGCATCCCCTCTCCGTGCCTTGGACCCCGCTGAACTCAAAAGGCGATCAGCAGACGATCTCTCTGCCTTCTTGCCAGTTGCGTTTTGGCTGAGGCTGCGTGTCAGACATCTGAGCTCCTAGACCCGAGAAGGGCCACCCTTCATCCTCTGATTTCTCCCATTGGGCCGCGTGTACACTTACGCGATTCTTGGTGCCTTGTTTCTCGTGGCATGTGTGACTAAGACGGGACTCCCTTCTCTTTCCTAACATTTGTGGGTGTTAAATAGACCTGAGGTCCCTTCCGAAACATTAGTAAACTTGCTGACTGCCTTCTGCAGATCTTGAGGCAGTTGGCGAGACGGGGGTAAATAACAACACAGTATAGAAGACCAACCCTGACCTACAGTAATGCAGAAATTGGGGCGCGCACACACCAATTTCCGAAGAAACACAGATGAGGGAGGAAGTCTTCAGCCACTGTCTTCTGCGTCTTACTGAGGAGGGGGTGGGTGAGTGTAGATAAACCGAGGCTTATGTGAAAGTCTAGGATGGGAATCAAAAACGTCTGCCCATGAATGCCATTCCTTCCACTGGATGCCCCCAGTTTGTTTCATGTTTTCCCATCACTGGTTAGTTCATTCACCAGTCGTTTACTGAGTGCCTACCATGTGCCAGGCAGTGAGCCAGGCACTAAGGATACAAAGATAAATAGAACTCTGTCCATGCCCTGCAGTGTTCAGCATTTCTGTCCCTTAGAAAAGGGAGTAGGCGCGTGAATGGTAAGTGCATTTTAATCAGTGATATTGTTGTGGATCCCATTACAACTATCCTTGTCCGGTCACTTGACCATTTTCCTTCACTAACCCTTGACCCAGTTATACCTCTCGTAACCTGGGGATTCTAGATGGATCCTGCTTGTCTTGACAGACTTCAGCAGAGCTGAAAAGGAAAGAGCTGCAGCTTACCCGTGTTCAGGTTTACCTGCTGATAAACCACGTATCTTTCATTCTCACTGTGTCAAGTGTGGTGTGTGCCTGTCAGAAATGTCTTTTGTCTGTGAGGTACTGTGTGGCTGCAGTGGGGAAGGCATGTGAGGATACGGTTCTTGCTCACCAGAGCTTACACGCTTACACCCCTTCTCTGGCCTGACCATCTCTAGTCTCAGCCTCCTTACCCCCAAGAACCATAGTGGGTCACAGCAAGATAGGACAACATTCCCCTCTCATCTGCCCACCTCTTAACATCCGCCAACACAGTGTCCTGTGCGAATTGTGGCTTGTCCGGAAGCAAGAATGCCCAAGATGGGCCTCCCCGGTGGCGCAGCGGTTGGGCGCTGCTCTGTGGAGCTGTCGGCAGCAGCGACGCGAGTTCGACGCCCAGCTGGGGAGAATCCCACATGGTGCGGCAGACCTCTCCTGCCTCGCCCGCTGCTCCCCTCAGCAGTGTATTTCTGATCTGCCTGTTCTGCTCCCCACTCTGTCTCTGGTGAACCCTCTCGCCGCCCCACACTTCTGGCCTGTACCCCAGCTTGTATGTATAAATAAATCTTTAAAAAAAAAAAAAAATGCCCAAGATGCGTGCCGACCCAGATTCCTTTGGTCTGCTCTCAGTGCAGGTTTTGTCTTTCGTTTCCTGCATCTCTTAGCAAACTCTTCACTCTGAATCTGAGCAGACTTCCAAGGAAACTACCTTGAAGTCTGGTTTGGACTTCGCTTCTTTCCTGAGCACTTGTGGTCTTCTCGCCTCACCGGCTCTGACAGATGCTCAAGAAGACTTCTCTGCCTTTCTGCCTCTTGTCAGTGGCCAGTCCAGTATTCTCTGTCTTCCCTCCTGAACTGTCCTTACAGCATTTTCTCAGGTCACACGGGATTCCGAGTCTGCAGTACAGACATATTTTGTGTCCCTGCAGTCCAGATTCCCCCTTCCTACTCCCTGTTCCTCCTCTGTGAGGCCAGGAGGTGTTGACAAAGTGGGTGCCATTGAGTTCAGAGAAGTAGGAGAAATGGGCATTTTCTTTCACTTGGCGAATATTTCTTGAGTACCTACTATGTGCCCAGCCCTGGGTTAGACAGGGCTTACATTTTTGCGGATTGGTGGCGGGGTGGGGGGGTGTAAGTCAAATAGAAATAAAAATACAGAGGATAAACATATGAAGATCAGTTACAGAAAGTGAAGGCAGGTTTGGGAATGTCTGTATCAGTCAATGGTACCAACAAGCGCCACCGCCAGGAAGCGGAGCGTGGAGGGAAGGTGAAGTGTCTTTAGATCTAATTCGTTAGCTGGTTTGAAGAGCAAGAGAGTCTGGCTTTGGTTCTCCCCTGGGGCCAAACCGTCGCCCCTGCCTGCCTCCCTGAATCACTCGAGAGGCTGGGCCTGCGTCTTCCTCCCTCCAGATGTGGGAGACGCCGACTCCCCTGGGGGCTAGTGAACTGAGGGCACCCTGGGCCAGGCTATTCTCCCCGTATCTGCTTGTGAGGGAAAGACGGCCTGGGCCTCCGAGCCTGGCACCACCAGGCCTGGCCACTCTTGCTTGTTTGCCTGGGTCTCAGTGTCTCCAGTTCCCACTCTTCTCTGACCCCCAACTCCTGAGCCCCCTGCCTCCGCCTTCCCCCACCCCAGCTGCCTCATGTGCCAACCCCCGCCCAGGAGAAAACAGGCTTCTTGGAAGGGGATAAATGGGGGCTCTGTGCGGGTTCGCAGCTGAGATGGCCCCGCGCGCCGCCACAGATGGGCCTCCTCGCCCCCGCCACGTTTTTGCACCAACAAAGCGTGACCTTGTTTGGATGACAGTCGCCCCATGTTTCCCCCATGACAATGCTTGCCTTGCCGTTGCCTCCCAGGGGACTGGCTGAGGACATCTCTGTTCTTTGAATTTGGGAAAGTGTGGTGGGATGCGAGGCATTGAGGCTGTCAAAAGTTTGTTACTGCCGTCTCAGCCCCGATCCACGTGAAGGCTGAGACGAGCCAGGAGGCCCGGAGTGAGAAGGCGTGCGGGCCGAGAGCCCCGATGTCCGCCTCATGAGCCCTGGCTTCTGGACGGGCTGCCGGCGGGGCTCTTGGCTGGCCTGAACTTGCCTGGGCCAGGTGCTGGCCCATGGAAGTGAACCAAGCTCTGCCCTCAAGGGGCTTTCAGACCTCTGGAAAGTCTGAGGTTTTTTGTTCAAAGGCTGCTGGCAATGAACAGAAACCAGTCAGAATTCAACTAGTGCAGCCATTGCCCGTCTAACCCTCGACTAGTCACTTAACTTGCTGAGCCTCGCTCCCTTCTCCCTGGGAGGTTGTTAATGCTGCCTTCTTCCCTCCCTCCTCCCTCCCACCCCGGAATGCCCTGAGGCTGAAGGGAGAGGAATGGCAAGCGCCATGTGCCCGCCAGGCCGGCAGCGTGGGCACAGCTGAGTTTTCATATTCTCACCTGGCCAGAGGAAGCTTCTAGCACACATTGTGCTTCGTGGTGGCTCCTCAAGCTTTTTTGCAGATGGAGAGACTGAGGCTTGAGGAGATGAGTCAGGTGCCCAAGGTCCGGGGTCAGACAGAGTGGGATCTGTCTCCACCTCGGGGCAGCAGCGCCCAAGCTAGGCTGCCTCTCAAGAGAGCAGAGGAGCGAAATGAGAGTCTGCGGTTTCGGGCACCGGATTCTTAGCAAAGTGTATTTGCCCTGTCAGACTGTCACTTTTAAGAGTAAGACGCTGGGGCCCCAGATGATCCTGAACTTGGCTTCTACATCGCTCAGGGCCCAGTCCGGCCCGTCCTCTGCATCAGCCACCTCCTGTCGCAGGTGCTCACCCGGCTGTCTTTCTCTGCCTTCCTTTACAGAGGCGGCGCGGAGCTCCTGTTTGACGGCATAAAGAAGCACCAGGTCACCTTGCCCCAACAGGAGGAGCCCTGTGAGTACGGGCTTCCTGAACCCCTCCCCGGGGGGCCATGGCCAGGAGTCCCTCAAACCAGCTCCAGGCTCTGGATTCAGACCGGCTTGACTTTGGGGCCTCCTAGAACCTTAGGCCGTGACCTTGCCTTCTCTGCGAAGCGGGGTTGCTAGACCCTGTCGCTGAGAGTGGCTGAGAGGAGTGAGCAAGCTCTCAGGCCTCTGTGCTATGGCTAGATGGCAGCAGAGACAAGTTCTCGGGAAGGCGGTAACTCCCCAGAATGGAGCTGGATGGAGCATGGCGAATGGGCTCGCCACCTGGTCAGCATTTAGAAGAGGGGAAGAGGTGGAGGAGGGAGGTTGGCTAAGGGAGGCAGTAGGGGTTCTCTGTTTGTTCGTTCCAGTACTTGTTCATCTTCTTTCGCAAAGGAACACTGAGGGTATTCTGGGTGGCAGACCAGGTGCCAGGTTCTGGGGCAACAACATGAACAAGAGCCAGTGCCCCTTGCAAATCGGGGGTTTTGGAAAGTTCCCCTGCCACTGGTGAATAGCAGTGTGGCCTGGGGGCAAGGCAGTGACCCTGCTGGGGGGCGGCGGGGTTCTGTGGCCCCAGCAGGCTGCTCAGGGAAGGGCGCTGTCTCTCTGCCCGGGGCTGAGGAGCTCCTGGGAGAAAGGAAACAGTGGCTTTAGGAAGTGGAGCAACGAGGTTCCTGGGGGGCGGGGGGAGGAGGGGTGCAGTAGAAACTTGTCAAGTGAGGTTTGACAACAGGATTCTTCTGGAATGCGACACGCTAATGCCAAGAATCAAATAATTGCCCAAATTCACAGGCTGCCAAGCTGTCTCCGGGTCCCCCTTGGGCAAGAGAGCTGGGGTGCAGGGCCGGCCAGTATGCCACACTCAAGGCTGGGAGACACTCCCCAGGGAGCTGAGTGCTGCCCCCTTGCCGGGCTGGGCATGTGGCTGGGGTCAGCTGTCGGGCCTGGGGATTGCCTGTGAGAAAGGTGACTGCATGGCAGCTGCCCGCAGCCGGGAAAGGGCACGGGGCTGTCGGAAGTCTCAGATTCAGCCTTGGAAGACCTGGCGGGAAGCTTATTAAAACATCACAAGTTCTGATTCATTTCCACAAATTTAATCACTCCAGCCCCTTTCCTTCCTTGTTGGCTGACTGCTCCCCGGTGCCAGGGATGGTAGTGAGTGCTTTATCTCTCGTGTGTTTGGCACGTGTGTTCCTGAGGGCCTCCTTTATGCCAGGCACTGTACTAATTGCTGGGTATTCAGTGCGCCCCACGCAGAGCGGGGACTTGCCCGCGAGGGACTTGCGCCGTGACGGAAGTGGAGCCGTAAACGGGACCCCGGGCCCAGGCCTGTAACGTGCAGCTGTACGAGGCGGCCACCTGCGAGAGAACAAAAGGGGCCTTGGGCGGGACAGCAGGTGGTCTGGGGAGGAGTCTGCCAGAGGTGACGTGGGGACTAAGGCCTAAGGGAGGACAAGAAGCCAGTGGGTAAATTGGAGGGAGAACAGCGGTGCCCCCTTATGAAGGCCCCCTGGACAAAAGGCCTCCAGGTGACCACGCACTGAAGAAAGGCCAGTGTCCCCAGGAACCAGGCTGAGCTTGGTAGGTGCAGAGAATTGTCCCAAACTCCTTGGAGGGGACCGCCGTTATTGGTCCCGTTTTGGAGACGCCAGGGTCTTACCCCTGCTCATGCAGGCATTTAGCTGGCAGCGCGGCACTCAGAACCGCATCTCGGGGGCTCCACAGCCCTCACCATCGCCATTTACCCCAAGGGGCTCCCCGAGTCTCCCAGCATCTCAGACCTGTAGTCTGTTTTCCGGTGTTTACACTTTGATTCATTCATTCACACCTTCAACAGCTACTTATTTTAATTTTCAAGTTGACGCCAGTTGATGTCTATTATCAAGGGCCTCAGCCTCAGCAGTGGGGCCTGTCCAGTTGCTCAGATGGCGGGGGGCTAAGACCCAGTGTTCTGATGCTTGTCCTCATTCGGGGCTGGGTGGGGGCCTCTCCTTTCTGCCCTGGCGTGAACAGATAAAAGCAGAGGAGGGCCACTGCAGTGGCCCCTTGCTCCATCTTGGGGCCCTCGGCTGGGGCTCTCTACCTGGACTCCCAGCCCTGCCATCCTCAGCGGCGCAGCCCCTCTTAGCCAGAGAACAGTTAGCAGCTGTCAGGCCTCACTCTGGCGCACGGGAGCCCAGTGGGAAGGCAGGAGCCCGGCGTCTCGCTCACCCCTCCCAGGCTGGGGCCCAGATTTGTCATCTGGCTGCCTTCCCAGCCCGGCACTGCCACTGGGCTGAGCAGGTCTTGGAGACTTCAGCAGGGAAAACAGCGGCCTTAAGATTGTGGATGTGACAAGTCACACAAACAGAGGGGCACCACGCTCTGGTCCTGGGCCAGGGGAGAGCTTCCAGCCCCGTGAGGCAGTGTGCCCTCGCAGGCCACTTCCCCTTCCAGCCTTGGGAGCGGGGGCTGGATTGTGTCATTATGGAGCCGGCTACCTGTTTGCCATCCAGTTTGTGAAAGCTGCTTCCAGACTTAAGCGTGTACAAGTCTATGAGGCAGGCGTGTTGGTCCCATGAGAAGTGGTATGGGGGGTGGTGTCAGCAAGGGTTGGGAAAACGTCTTCACAGTCAGTGCCAGAGCAGGCAGGCTCCCTGATGGGCAGGGTGGGAGGTACCCACCTTCCTGGGGCTTCGAGACCGTGGGCAACAGGCCTTTATGCTTCAGGGCCCTTTAGCTCCAGGCTCCCAGCCCGGGGCTGATCAGTGGCCTGAAGCAAACCCAGAATGTCTGGGAACAGGCTGCCCTGGCTTGGGCCTTGCCTGCCCTGGTCCCCAGTGTGTCTGCGTCACCTCTGCCTGGCCCGCACCACCTCCCCGCTGGCAGCGTTAAAGGGTGGCTGGGGGGGGCCGCAGTGCTTCCATCAGCGCCACGGAGCTGAGCTCGGGTTCTTTAAACTGCTTAGCATGCATTTCACAGCCGCCCTGGGGCCAGCTGTTCCTTTCTCCGCTCTGGGCCTGTTTGCTGATCCCCTCAGCACCTCCCTTCTCTCCTCCCACCCCTCCCAGTCCCTGTGCAAAATTGCTTTTGAAAAGATCCACTTTCTGCTTAATTAAACAATGAGGAGCGTCCCCTCACACATCTGTAAACCTCCTTCTGAGGCCAGTTTAGCCCACAAACTGCTCCTTTCTTACCCCCATTCACTTGTAAATGGCCCCTCTGATGTTCCTCTACCCCCCTCTCTTCGCTTTACTCCCCCACCCCAGCTCTTTCTTCTCCCTTTTCAAGGAAGGCCTGGGGTGGGCTCCCAGAGGAGCAGCCCTGGAGCCCTGGAGCCGGTGGACTAGGTGGGGACCTGGGCGCTGGAGGCCGAAGAAGCCCGACTGCCGAGGGCTGGGCCCCTGGTCCTGACAGGCCCCCTCAGTGAGAGCCCCCGGTGCAGGCAGGAGTGCCAGGCATGTGCATGGGCTGGGGGTCTGCGCTTGTCTCTCCTGACCCTGCGAGGCCAGGACAGGCACCTCCAGGGGCTCTGCCAGCAGACAAGGATGTGTCCACTGTGGCAATAGACTCTGCGAGAGGCAGCGGGGTGTCGTTTGCCAGGAATCCTAAGTCACTGTGGGCAAATGCCCCTTCATCCTGTGTCTTGGCGTCTGCCCCTCCCCAGCTTAGTGTTTGCCTGGACCCTCCCAGCAGCCCTTTGGCGTTTGGGTTTTTGTCTCCCTTTGCCAAGGATGACACAAGGGAGATGGCGTTGTCACCACCAGTGACATAAGTAGTGCCCGTCTCACTCCCACCGTCCCCCTACCCCCTAGCATATAGTAGTTGCTCAGTAAATATTTGTCTTGTGACTAGCGGCCTGGGATCCCAGCCAGGAAATTCACCTCCAAGGACTGGGAGTTGAGCAGGAGTGGGGAGCTAAGGGAGGTGCCTTGCCTCCTCTATCTCAGAGCCTCCCCAACCCGCCAGCCCCAACGCTGCTTAACCCTTCCTCCTCCCCTGGGCGCCTTTGGAAGCCCACCATCTGGCTTGGAGGCTATTTGCATATTGTCTGGGCCTCAGCAAGCCTAGCAAGATGTCCCAGGGGGTGTGTTTCAGGCCAGGCCGAGTGGCCCTTGCAGTGTGCGGAGGGAGCTGTGAGTTCCACCTCTCCCCACCCCCAAATCCAGGCATGGGGGAACAATACGGGTGGTGATGAGGGCCCTCACCATGGAAACGGGCTATCAAGAATGTGGGCAGGCCTGGGGGGTGTAGAGGAGGGAGGGAATGACCTCAGCAAAGAGGAGCATCATGATAAATGAGCCGGCACCGGCAGCCGATTCACCCCAGCCCATCCCTCTGGGGCTCCATGATGGTGCCATCACTGGGGTGACCCTGATGTGACCACTGGCCTCTCCTAGCCCCCACAGTCCAGAGGGGAGCAGAAGTCTCCTCCTCTGGGGGAGCCAGGCTTGTGACCCCACTGGGTCCTGGTTCTGCGTGGCCTGACCACTGGTGGCCCGCAGGCCAGACACAGCCCTGTCCTTGCGGTGCCTCAGCGCATGTGGGCCCGACCCCGCCCTCCAGCACTGGCTGATGAATGTGTCAGACCCCGGCGGCTCTATCGAGCGGCCACAAGATGTATGGGCTGGCGGCCCACCAGACAGTGCCAAGATGGAGGCCAAGGGGAAGCCTCTGAATCCTGGGCCAGGGGATGGGGGGGGATCCAGCCAGAAGTCCAAATGGAGGGCCTTTCGTCAGAGGCAGCGTGCCATCCTCTGCCCGCTCCAGGGCCTTGAGGACGCCAGTCTGCTTTTTGTTAAAAAGTAGGAATTAGGGCCTCCCTGGTGGCGCAGCGGTTGAGCGCTGCGCTGTGGAGCTGTCGGCGGCGGCGACGCGGGTTCGACGCCCGGCCAGGGAGAATCCCGCATGGCGTGGCAGACCTCTCCTGCCTTGCCCGCTGCTCCCCTCAGCAGTGTATTTCTGATCTGCCTGTTCTGCTACCCGCTCTGTCTCTGGTGAACCCTCTCGCCGCCCCACACCTCTGGCCTGTACCCCAGCTTGTATGTATAAATAAAAAATAAATCTTTAAAAAAAAA
>PVIJ01005790.1:81231-99823 GCA_004024925.1 Scalopus aquaticus | reverse complement strand
TCTCCTATTTGGTTTCCCTATAGTCCTGTTATAGGTGAAACCATTCGATAATTTTCTTTTTCTTTCTGGCTTATTTCACTGAGTATGATTCCCTCTAATTCCATCTATGTCGCTGCAAATTGCATGTGTTTATCTTTTTTGAATGCTGAATAGTATTCCATTGTGTATATGTACCACATCTTCTTGATCCAATCATCTATTTTTGGACATCTGGGTTGCTTCCATACCTTTGCTATTGTGAATAGTGCCGCAATGAGCATACGGGTGCATGTATCCTTTCGGATTAGTGGACAAACACAAACTTAAAGTAAAAGATTGCAGCAAAGTAATGACTCGGAGAGAAAAAGGGTACCATTTTTTTTTCATAATAATGATTTAGACATTCAACCAAAAAAGGTAATAAGAGACAACAATGTGGTTTATATAGTGATCAAAGGAATAAATAATTGAGAAGATATAACTGTTGTTTAATATTTATTCACCCAACACAGGGACATATATTTATATAAAACAAGTACTAACAGACTTAAAGCAATGCATTGACAAAAACACATTAATAACATGGGACATTAACACAACACTTGCACAGAGGGATAGATCATTCACACAGAAAGCAAAATGGAAATAAAGACTTTAAATTAAGTTGATTCCGATGGGTTTCATAAATATTTACAAACACACATGGAACAATTTCAAGGACAGAGCATATGCTGGAACACAAAATGTGTCTGAAATAGTTATGAAAATAAAAGTGATATCAAGTATCTTCCCTGATCACAGTGGTACAAAACTGGATATTAAACAAACAGAAAAAGAATACTGGAACAAATCAAGACGTGTGGTGACGAAACAAAATGCTTTGTATAATTCCTGGGTAAAAGAAGAAATCAAAAGAGAATTAAAAATATCTGGAGACTAATGGGAATGGGGAATCAAGATACCATATCCTATGAGATGCTATAAATGTGATATTACAAGGGAAGTACATAAAACAGGACCATATGAAAAAATAAGAAAAACATCAAATAAAAAAATTTAACTTTCCAACTGAAGGAAATAGAAAAAGAACAAATAAAAAATTAAACATTACAAATAATAAAATATAAATAATAATTTACATTTTGTATATATTTATAAAGCAAAAATATACATTTATAAAATAAAATATAAATAATAATAATTAAAATGGAAGCAAATGAAAGAGAAAACAATAGGACAGTTCAAAAGATCAGTGAAACCACTAGCTGGTTCTTTGAAAAGGCTAAACAAAATTGGCAAATCCTTAGCTAGACAATAAGAGTAATAATCTAAATAAAAAGAATTTAAAATGAAATATGTGAAATTACATCAGATTCTGCAGTAATACAAAGGACCATAAGAACCTACTATTAATGTTTCCATGCAAAAAAGTAAATAATCTAGAAGTGGACAAATTATTAGAATTACAGAACCATCTAAGAACCAGAACAAAGCAGTCAGCTTAGAGAAACCAATCAGAAATGCAGAATTTAAAAAGTAATAAAGTCTTTCAAAGGACAAAAGCACAGAACCAGACAATTCACTAGTGAATTCTACAAAACCTTCAAAGAAGATCTAATACTTTTCGCACTCAAACTTCTCAAAAAAAAATTGAGTGGTAAGCTCCCTAAATAAAATGGATACATTCAAAATGAATTAACGTAAAATGGATTAAAGTCTTGGATACAAGTCCTGAAACTATAAAATACTTCAAAGAAAACATAGGTGCTACACTCCTGGACATCAAACACAGAGCAGTATTTGGGGAAGTGATCCCAACAGCAAGAGAAACAAAAGCAAAAATAAAGTAATAGAACTTTTTACCTCAAAAGAAATCATCACAAAGCCAAAAAGACATTTGAAAGACTGGAAGATTTTATTTCCCCATCACACATCTGACAAGGAGTTAATTTCCAAATATATAAAGTGCTCATACATTTCAAGTACAAAAACTTCAAACAACCCAATTAAAAATAATGGGCAAAAGACCTAATTAGATACTACTCTAGGGAAGATATTCAAATGATCTATAGGCCCATAAAAAATGGTCAAACCACTATTTTCAGAAAAAAAAAAATGGAATTCAGAACCATAGTGAGATATCACCTCATTCCTGGGAGAATGGCTTAAATAAAAAGAATTGACACAACAAATATGGAGGAAAAGGAATACATGTTCATGGTTGGTAGGGATGTAATTCGGTGCAGCCTCTATAAGAAATAAAGGTATAAAGGAAAATAAGGTATAGGAATACCTTAAAAAATAAAAATGGAAATACCATATGTTTCAACATACCAATGGTAAGTATTTTGTAATTTTTTAAAAGATTTTATTTATTATTTATTTATTTATATATATTTTTACATCACTGTTCATTTTTTTAAGATGTATTTATTTATACATACAAGCTGGGGTACAGGCCAGAAGCATGGGGCGGCGAGAGGGTTCACCAGAGACAGAGTGGGGAGCAGAACAGGCAGATCAGAAATACACTGCTGAGGGGAGTAGCGGGTGAGGCAGGAGAGGTCTGCCGCACCATGTGGGATTCTCCCCAGCTGGGCGTCAAACTTGCGTCGCCGCTGCCAACAGCTTCATAGCACAGCGCTCAACCGCTGCACCACCAGGGAGGCCCCATTGGTCATTTTTGTACAATGTTTGCTTTCTCCTCCCTGTAAAATTCCCACCAAAAATTCACACGTGCACTATTACCACAGTCTCTTGTGCTCTTCCCTCCCCTGTTTTGATCTCTCTCCATCCCCCACCCTGCAGAATATCTCTGATTTATAGTTGCCTGTTTACTTTGTTTTATTATTTATTATTATATTTTTCCTGAGCCTTTATTTGATTCCCCTGTATTCCTACTATAAGTGAAACCATCCAATATTTTTATTTTTACTTCTGGTTTATTTCATTGGGCATAATCCCTTCCGGCTCCATCCAAGTTGCTGCAAATAGCATGAGTTCATCTTTTTGATTGTTGAATAGTATTCCATTGTGTATACATACCATATCTTCTTGATCCAGTTATCTATTTTGGGGCATTTGGGTTGTTTCCATATCTTACCTATTGTAGTACTGCAATAAACATAGGGGTGCAGGTATCCTTTTGAATTAATGTTTTTGTGTTCTTTGGGTAGATTCCTAGGAGCAGAATTGCTGGGTCATATGGTAGCTCCATTATTAGTAATTTGAAGAACTTCACACAGCTTTCCACTGTAGTTGGACCAGTTTGCATTCCCCACCAACAGTGTTGGAGAGTTCCATTTTACCCACATTCTTGCCAACATTTGTTATTGTTAGTTTTTGAATATGTGTTTTTATGTGTGCATTCTCACTGGTGTAAGCTGGTATCTCATTGTAGTTTTGATTTACATTTCCATGATTATAAGTAGTGTTGACCATTTTTTTTCATATACATGTTGGTCATTTGCATTTCCCTTTTGGAAAAGTGTCTTTTTAGTTCTTCTGCCCTTTTTTAAAAACTGGATTCTTTACTATGTTTTTGTTGAGTCAGGTGCACTTTTTGTTGATCTTTGTGATCAGTCACTTATCAATTGCATGGAGTGCAAAAATTGTCTCACATTAGGTAGGAAGTACCTTTGTTTTGGTTAAGTCTCTTTTGCTGTACAGAAGCTTTTTAGTTTAATGTAATCCCAGATGTTTATCTTTTCCTTTATTTTCTTTGCTTTGGAGGGTGAATTTTTAAAGATGTTACAGAGATGTTTGTCATGTAGTGCTTTGCCTTTATATTTTTTCAATATATTTTATGGTTTCAGGTTTTTTTTTTTTTATTTATACATACAAGCTGGGGTACAGACCAGAGGTGCGGGGCGGCGAGAGGGTTCACCAGAGACAGAGCGGGTAGCAGAACAGGCAGATCAGAAATCCACTGCTGAGGGGAGCAGCGGGCGAGGCAGGAGAGGTCTGCCGCACCATGTGGGACTCTCCCCGGCCGGGCATCGAACTCGCGTCGCCGCTGCCGACAGCTCCACAGCGCAGCGCCCAACCGCTGCGCCACCAGGGAGGCCCCTGGTTTCAGGTTTTATGCTCATTTTTTTTATGCATTTTGAGTTGGTTTTGTGCATGCTGTGAGGTAGTAGTCTGGTTTCATTTTTTTGCATGTGGTATTCCAGTATTCCCAGCACCATTTATTGAACAAACTGTCTTTGTTCCATTACATATTCTTTGCTGCTTTGTCAAAGATTAGTTGTACATATATACATGACCTTATTTCTGGGTTTTCTATTCGATTCCATTGATCTGTGTGTCTACTTTTGATCCTGTACCAAAATGTTTGAATTACTATGGTTTTGTAGAATACTTTGAAATCTAGGCCTGTGACACTTCCATTCTTCTTTTTAGTCAGGAGAGCTTTGGCTATGCAAGATTTTTTTGTGACTCCATATGAATGTCATCAATATTTGCTCTCTTTGAAGAATGTCACTGAGAATTTTTTCAGGATTGTGTTGAATCTAAAAGTTGCTTTTGGTAAGATGGCCATTTTAATAATGTTAATTTTTCCAATCCATGAGCAGGGTCTTTCCATTTCTTGTGTCTTCTATTTCTTTTAACAGTGTTTTATAATTTTCTTTGCATAGACCCCTCAGCTCCTTGTTTAGGTTTATTCCCAGGTATTTGACATTTTTGTTTCAAGTGTAAATGGGATGGTTTTCTTAATTTCTTCTTTTTTTTAAAGATTTATTTATTTATGCATACAAGCTGGGGTACAGACCAGTGGTGTGGGGCAGTGAGAGGGTTCACCAGAGACAGAGTGGGGAGCAGAACAGGTGGATCTACTGAAATACACTTCTGAGGGGAGCAGCAGGTGTACCATGTGGGTTAGCTCCCTGACTGGGGCTCAAACTCATGCTGTAGTGGCCATGATAGCTTCATAGTGCTGAGAATTAACCCCTTTGCGCCACCAGGGAGGTTGTCTTTTTACCTTTTTTTAGCTTGAAGTCTATTTTATATGATATAAGTATATAAATATAGCTGTTCCTGCTTTCTTTTTTGGTCCATTTGCTTTTAGGGTTGTTTTCCAACCTTTTATTTTTAGTCTATGTTTATCTTTTGTAGTTCAGTGGGTTTTCTGGAGACAGAAGAAGGTTGAATTTTGTTTTTAAGCCAGTCTACTACTCAGTGTCTTTTTATTGATGAGTTTAGTAGTTTGCATTTAGGGTTACTACTGATACATTGGCATCTGTATTTGCTATTTTGTTTGTCTTTTTGTGATTCTATCCCTTATCTTATTCTGTTCTGCTTATTCATTCCTCTGCTGGTTTTGGCTTTAGGACTTCTTATGGTATTTTTTGGAGTGGGGGTTTAGTAGTAATGGATTTCTGTAGATTCTGTTTCTCTGAGATGTTCTTATTTTTCCATAGAAAAAGGAGATCATTGTGGGGTAAAGTATTCTTGGTTGGCATTTGTTGACTTGGAATTTGTTAAATAAGTCACTCCATTCTCTTTTTGCCCTAGTGCTGGTTTGGAGAAGTCTGATGTCAGCCTGATTGGTTTTCCTTTATAGATTATCTGTTTCTTCCCCCTCATTAGTTTCACTATATTTTCCATGTCTTGGACACTTGGAAGCTTCCTACTATGTGTCTTGCTGTAGTTTTCCTTTCACTGTGGTAATTTTTGTTCTTCCAGCTTCCTGTATTTCTATTTTCATCTCCTTCATGCTTGGGAAGTTTTCTTCAATTATCTCCTTGAATAGTTTCTCGGTTCTTTTGCCTCTCTCCTCACCTTCTGGGATTCCTATCACTCTTATATTTTCTTCCCTCATGGTGTCACATAGTTCTCAATGTGTTTCTTCATATTTTTTCCTTTGTACTTATCTTTCCTTCTGTGGTTCTTTTTATATCTCTATCTTCAAGAGTACTGATTCTTTCTTCCATTTCATCAATCCTGTTTTTGTTACTTTTCCCAGAGTTGTTTAGTTCCTCCATTAATCTTTTAATATTTTGAGTTTCCTTCATTTCCTTTTTTAAAAACTCAAGTTCATTTTTCAGTTCATTAATTATATCTCTCATATCATTTTTTTTCTATTCATCTTTATGTTTTTTAATTATGGTGATTCTAAATTCGCTATCTGGCAGTTAGAGAAGTTCTTTCATGCCATTGTTGTTGAGATCTGGGGACTGATTTTATTTCTGTGGTGTGTTCTTTTCCAGAGGATTTGCCTGGTTATTTGTAATTTTCCTTCTCCCTGTTGTTTGTTTTCAAATTTGTGTTATGCACTGTGCCACTAGTACTGACAGGCTTCTCTTTGGCATGCTCCTACTGGGACACTGGGGAATGGTGGCCAAACCAAGTCCAGTGCTGTCATGCCAGACTTCACAAGGGCAGTGATGCTGTGGATGGATTGATGGGCACTATCCCTGAAGATCACTGAGTCTCTTTATTCTGCTGGTCTCTTCCCCTACATGTGTGTCTTAACCTTTGTTTTGGAGCCCTACCTCTGCCTACACTCAGTTTTGAAAAATATGCATAGGAGGCTTTATCTTATTATCAGATATAAAGTTCAAAACTGATATGAAAAAGAAAATTAAACAAATGGAAGAAAACACAGCAAAGTAATCTAAAGTGATACAACTCTAAAAAGCTAACCAAACAGATACAACAAAATTCAGAAAAAGTGAAATAATTGAAAAATAAAACTAATAACAAAGTAAAAATTGAAGCTTTAAATAAGAAAATACCAGAAAGGTCCGATGTAGATGTCCAAAAATCAAGAGAGGAGACTAAAAATCCTGGAGAATATGACAGACTCCATGTATTTCATACATTAGTAGAAAATATGGAATTGAGGGTCTAGTGGCCTGAGAACCTTGGATAAGTGTAGTCAAGTCTGCAATATGGTACTCAATATGATATAGCTATCTAAGTATTTTAAGGCTCAGTATCCACAAGTGCATATACAGTGTCTCATTTGTTTATATATAGGACATCATATTTTCATCAACAAATTCTGTAAGGTCTGTCCATGAAAAACTTAATATAGAATATGTTATCTATCATCTATCTATCTATCTATCTATCTATCTATCTATCTATCTATCTATCTATCATCTATCTATCTATATCTATCTATCTATATCTATCTATCTATCTATCATCTATCTATCTTTCTAATAGGGCAATCTCAGCTGCCACTAAAATAAGAATTATTTTATTCCTGATATATTCACTTGGGAAATACTTATTTTGAAATGAAACAATGTTTGCAAAGATTAAGGCATAACATGAAGTGTTCCTTCCCCATTACGACTTCCTTTATGGGTTTGAATCTCTGGGCAGAATCTCTGGGCAGAGTCAGGACTTAGACTTTTGCAGAACAGAAAAGCCTGTTTTGCTTATCAAACATACTAATGTAATATGACTATTTTGTTGACTGTTTCTGCTGCCCTGTGGGCCGTAATATGAAGTATGTCTGCATATAAGTGCTAATTTTGCGGTAGGTAAAGTGTGAATAGACAAAGTTTGTAAGCAAACATAAATAAAACTAAAAAAATACATTAAACAGGATGTAGGTATAATGGATAATTATTAAAATAGCATTAATATTATATATTATCAGACAAGAAACTATTTAAAAATAGTAGTTATGTATTATTTCTAACCCTAAATTTTAATTGATTTATAAAAAATATTTTGTGCCATATTTACATTCATGTAATAAATTTCATTTTCTTACTGATTAAAAACTATGTATATATGAATGATTGTTGTCCTTTTATTTGCCCATTCAAATATTATTCATGGTCATATTTATTGATTCTGAAAAATAAATAATAAGAATTATCACACATTGGAAGATTTCTGGACAATCGAGGATTTGAAAATCCTTATTTAACAATTAGAAGTTTTTAATAAAGTTGAGCCTTGAAACTTGCATTTCTATGGAAACATGAAAATAATGGCAACATGAATGCTGAATTATTTTCTTGAAAATGTAAAGCTATATGAAATTAGTAATACATATTTTGTATATATTAAATAGTAATATAAATTTTGTTTTTTTAATTTTTACATTTTTTTAAATGTAGTACTCTTTTTTTCACATCATTGTTAAATTTTGGACAATATGTGATCTCATCCCTCAGGTATAGTCACTGCAATTCTTCAAAGACCAAAGCACCCATAGTCCATCAACATATTCCCTGGTTGTTATTCTGCCACCCAATTTTTACCTCCCCCCTCACCCCTCCCCCTCCTGGAATACTCATATCTATGGTTGCTTTAGGAGGTTTGTCTTGTCCTGACACTATATTTAAGTTTTCTATATCCCACATATAAGTGAAATCACCCTATATTTTCCCCTTTTATCTGAACTTAGTTGATTCACTTAATATCAATGATTTCAGCTCCATAAATATAGCCACAAATAACATGAATTAACTTTTTTTGTCACTGAATAGTATTCCATTGTGTATATATACCACATTTTCTTGATCCATTCACCAGTTTGGGAGCATTTAGGTTGTTTTTATACATTGGCTATTATAAATAGTGCTGCAATCACTATACGGGGTGCAAGTTTCCTTTCAATTTATTGTTTTTATGTTATTTGGATAGATTCCTAGTAATTGAATAGCAGGGTATATGCTATATCATTTATGGTGTTGTGAGAAATAACCGCACAACTTTTCGTAGTGGCTGGACCAGTTTAAATTCCCACTAACATGAGTGTTCCTTTTCCTCCACATCCTTGCCAGCATTTGTTACTCCTGTTTCTGGTTTTTTTTTGGTTGTTGTTGTCTTTTTTTACACTTCACAGGTGAGTGGTGATATCTTATTGTAGTTTTGATCTGTTTTTCCCTGATAATGAGTACAATGAAATTTTTTCATACACCTATTGGCCATTTGTGTTTTTCCTTTGAGAAGTGTCAATTTAGCTTTTCTGCCAATTTCTTCGGTAGGTTTCTGCTTCGTTTATATTGAGCTGTGTGAGTTCTTTGTAGATCTTAGATATCAGTCCCTTATCAGATGTATGATGTGCAAATAATTTCTCCCATTCAGTGGGATGTATTTTCATTTTGGTTACTGCGACTCTTTTGCTATACAGAAGCTTTTAGTTTGATATAGTCCTACTGTTTACATTCTTTTTCCCCCTTGCTTCTGGACACAAATTCTGAAAAGTATTTCTGAAGTTTTTGTCATGGAGTGTTTTGCCAAAGTTTTCACCTAAATCTTTTATGTGTTTCAGTTAATTTTTGTGTGTATTGTGAGATAGCAGTCCTATTTCATTCTTTAGCAAGAAGTAGTCCAATTTTTCCAACAAGAGACTTTCTTGTTCTAGTGTATATTCTTTGTTCCTTTGTCACAGATTAGTGACCTCCTTACAGAGATGAACGATATACAGAATTATTGTAATACATAATTGTTGTGTAAATGTGTATTATAATATATACAGTATACAATATCATATTGTATATTGTTATACAATAGTGTTATGTAATATACAAATATAGAATTATATAAATGTTCTATTGGGATATATATTGTATAGAAACAATATTTGGAGGAAAAAAGTTCCAATACTTTCCAACTCTTTGTATCTTCTATTTCCTTAAACAATGTCATATAATTTTCTGTTTATATGTCCTTTACCTTCTTTGTTAGGTTTATTCCCAGGTTTTTAATTTTTGGGGAACAATTATAAATGGCATAGTTTTTTTTTAATTTCTTCTTCAGGCTGATTATTTTCATAGAGGAAAGCAACTGATTTCTGTGCCTTTATTTTGTATTCTGTCACTTAACTGAACAGGTTTATTGTTTTAATTATTTTTTTCTGTGAACTTTTTAGTGTTTGTTATACATATTATCATGTCATCTGCATATAATAATAACTTTACTTCTTTCTCAAGTTGGGTTCCTTTTATGGCTTTCTCATGCCTAATTTATCTAAGACTTACAGTACCATGATGAATATGCAATATAAATATTAATATTAATTTTTATTATTGGGAATTAGTTCTGATCTAGAATTTGCCATATATGCCATCAATTTTATGTACTTCTTAATAACATTAAGTATATGAAATTTGAATGAGAATAGACTTGCATCTTTGGTTCAACAGAAATAATTTTGGATCTTTTATTGTTCCTTAGAGTATTTATAAAATTTTGAATAAAGGTTTATGTTAAAAATAATAAAATAGAATGAAAAATATCCCCATGGAGGGAATGCGTTGTCTTTCATACATTATGGGATCATGAAGACAACCCCCAATTCCTACTGCAGGGAAGCAAAATGTGCCATCCTTTTATATTTGTCTTTGGCAAGAGAACTGTTTTAAGCTGAGTATTTTAAAGAAATAGCAGGCTCGGGAACTTTCTCTTTATCCTTACCTTACTACTTAAAGTAATTTAGATAAAGCCTTTAATAGGAAGAGTTATTATCAGGGATAAGTACAAAGAGTATAAACTAAGTATAATAAGCTGGTAGAACTTAATAAGGC
The DNA here is from genome assembly GCA_004024925.1 of Scalopus aquaticus. Lineage (NCBI taxonomy): Eukaryota > Metazoa > Chordata > Mammalia > Eulipotyphla > Talpidae > Scalopus > Scalopus aquaticus. The sequence goes on along the minus strand of PVIJ01005790.1, from coordinate 89,345 downwards.
CTGTTTGTCCTCTCTGTGTCTTTTTGTCTCTGATGACTGGTTAAGCAATAGTTTACTAAACACCTGTTCTTTCAGTTTTTTTGTGAATCAATTGCTTGTCTTTTAATGGAATATCTTTGGGACACCTCAATACCCCTGTATTTAAAATATTAAATTTGTTTTCTTCTATTTAATCTTTTATTATTATTATTATTAGTATCATTACTACTACTACAGGGGTTGCTCAGTCGATAATCCAAAATGGTGGAAAGAAAATTATATTTCCTTCTCTACACTGCCAATGACCAAGGCGGTAAAAAAAAAATCCTTATCGTGCACAGTCAGTTGTGACTATGTTTTCCAGGCAGCGTGCTTTGCAAATGATAGACCTGGCATGACAGGCTGAATAATTTCAACTGTTTGGGTTAGGCAGGAGATAAGGTCCAGAGGAGCTCAAGAAACTCAATGATACTGGATTTAACCTAGGCTGAAGCTGACCAAGTAATTATAAAGTAGAAAGAAACATTTTCTACACCAAAGATGAGAGACAAGGTCACCTAACTTTACTCTGATAGTGACTGTCCCTATCTCTAAGTAGGAATCTTTCTCAAATATATACTTTATGCAAAACAAAAATTTTACCACTAGCAAAGCCTTTAGGTCAACAGCTTTCTAGGCTAACGATATGAAAACCATCATGAAGAGGTCATAGGTACCAGGCAGCATGGGTTTCAGAAATGGAATTGCTTCATGGAAAAGAGAGCAAGAAAGGACTCCAACTCTCTAATTAAGTTGGATTAAAACTGCTTAAATAGAATCTCCAGATGTTTCTTGGGGAGCAGCATACAGACCCTCTCCCTGATGCTGACAACCTTATGCTGAATTGCATAGATTAATAAATTCTTACTTGATACCTTCAGGATTAGATCCTTCATTATTTCTTTCTTTTTTTTTTTTTTTTATACATACAAGCTGGGGTTACAGGCCAGAGGTGTGGGGCGGCGAGAGGGTTCACCAGAGACAGAGTGGAGAGCAGAACAGGCAGATCAGAAATACACTGCTGAGGGGAGCAGCGGGCGAGGCAGGAGAGGTCTGCCGCACCATGTGGGATTCTCCCTGGCTGGGTGTCAAACTCGCATCGTGCGCTGCTGACAGCTCCACAGCACAGCGCTCAACCGCTGCACCACCGGGGAGGCCCAGATCCTTCATTATTTCTATCTCTCCAAGAACTCAAGAATGCAGAATTCAGTAGCATAATTTCTTTTTTTTTTTATTTTTTTTGAAGTTTTATTTATTTATACATACAAGTTGGGGTACAGGCCAGAGGCGTGGGGGTGGCGAGAGGGTTCACCAGAGACAGACCGGGGAGCAGAACAGGCAGTTCAGAAATACACTGCTGAGGGGAGCAGCGGGCGAGGCAGGAGAGGTCTGCCGCGCCATGTGGGAATCTCCCCGGCTGGGTGTTGAACTTGCATCGAGTGCCCTGCCGACAGCTCCACAGTGTAGCGCTCAACCACTGCGCCACCGGGGAGGCCCCTCAGTAGCATAATTTCTAAGTCTCATGTGCACTTTTAAGTCTCTTAAATCTAGAACTTTACTTTTTGCATTACACATACATATGCAGAAATATTTTTAAAATAAAAAATTTATATTGTTCAAAGATAATTGAGGAATATTAAAATCATTAAGAATTTATTTGAGCAAAAGTGAATTATAATCGGATAGCATCCAAACTAACAGATAGAAAGGAGATCCAAGGAGTTGTATAAAATGCAAGACCTAGAGAGAAATAAAGGCTAACAAGAATGTTATCCTATGCAAAAAAAAAAAAAAAAAAGTGGGTTAGTGATTGTAAGATTATTTTCCTTTCAGGGAAAGCAAGGGTCTATCATGTGATTAATCTAAGCAGTACTGGTCTAACCATTCTTGATAGAATGATTTAAGATTCCATTGCTGAAAGCCTAAGCCATAATTAAGCTGAATGGTTTGATGATGTGATGATAAGCAGAGGCGACTTCATTTCAGACATGTGGTCTTTCTTTAAATAAAATTTAGTTGTTTTAGCTTTTATGTGCAATACTCTATAAATATTGGTAGTATAGCTTTCCATTTTGATATGAGCATGTACCTCATTGCACACACCATTAAAGATCTGGTGCCATTCATACTCTCAGATTGAGCGCCTTTGTCCATCCTTCCCCCTCTTTCCCTTCCCCACTGGTGACTATCATATATTTTTCCTCCGTCTGAGTTATTTTTGTTGTATTTTGTTTGTTCCTTCCATCATTTATGCTTAACATGTAGAGAAGTCATTTGGTCATTTTCTCTCTTTTTGTTACTTTGTTCAATATAATCCCTTCAAGTTCGATCCACACTGTCACAAAAGACAATACTTCATTTTTAATTGTTGAATAGTATTCCATTGGGCATATATACCACACTTTCTTTCTAGGCATTCATCCATGGACACATAGATTGTTGCCTGTTGTAGAACAATGATACTCTGAACATAAGAGTTTATATAAATTTTTCAATTAGTGTTTTTATATTCCTTGTATAAATTCCTAGGACTGACATTGCTAGATAATATAGTATTTTTATTTTTTATTTTTGTATTATTATTGTTTCATATCATTGTTAATATTTTGACAGTATGATTTGTCCCTTCACAGGTGGTTTCCATGGCTGTCTACCACTTAAAAACCCATAGTCCTTTTCCATAGTCCATTAAGTTTCTCCCCTTATTCTCATCCCTTCACATTTCAGTCCCTCTTACTCTCTCCTCCTTGATGCTTCATATTTATGGTCAGCTTTTGAGGGTTGCTTTTAAATTTGTCTTTGACTCTTTGGTTTCTCTGCAATCCACACATAAGTGAGATCATTCTGTATTTATCTTTCCCCATTTGGCTTACTTCATTGTATAAACCCTTCTAGCTCCATCCATTTTGTTGCAAATGGCAAGAGTTTATTTCATTAGATTGTTGTGGAGCATTCGTTGTGTGTGTGTGTGTGTGTGTGTGTGTGTGTGTGTGTGTGTATTTCACATACTTTTTATCCACTCTTCTATTTTGGGGAACTTAGTTTGTATCCATATATGGCTGCTGTAAATAGTATTTCTGTAAGCATGGGAGTTCAGGTTTCTATTCAAATTAGTGTTTTATATTTTGGAGTAGATAACTAGGAGTAGTAGTATTGGGTCATATGGCAGTCTATTTTTAGACTTTTGAGAAACTGACACACTGACTTCCATAGGGGCTGGATCAGTTTACATTCCCACCAGCAGTGTGAACTTGTCCTTTCTGGTGGTTGTCATATGGGCCATTCTCAATGGTGTGAGGTGGTGTCTCAATCTGGTATTAATTTTCATGTCACTGGTTATAAATAATGACAATTTTTTTTTCATTTGTCTGTTGATGAAGTATTTGTCTTCTTTGGAGAAGTGCTTGTTTAGCTCCTCGGCCCATTATTTGCGCTGTTTTCTCTTTTTATTGGCTAGTTTAATTCTCATCTGCAGTAGCATTAGGATTCTCTCCATCAGGTATCACTACCATAGAATACCCATCACCAAATCACCCAGAGTCCACCACCATAGTCCACTGTGCTTCCTTCTTCTTGTTTTTCACCCCTCCCCACACCCTTCCCACTTTGGATGCTTCAGTTCTTTAGCCAGTTTTCAAGGTCCTGCATTTATTGTTGTCTTTCTCTGTTTCTTGGTTTGGTTTCTCTATATTTCACTGATTAGTGACACTATGCAGTATTTATCTTTCTCCTTCTGACTTACAGCACTTGGCATTATCTCTTCTAACCCCATCCATTTTGTTGCAAATGACATGAGCTTATCTTTTTTTTTTTTAATTGCTGATAGTATTCCATTGTGGGCAGGGGGTGGGGAGAAAATATTTTTTCCACTCTGTCTTTTTGTTTTGGTTCCAGTTTCTTTTGCTTTGTAGAACCTTTTTTACTTTTATGTAGCCCCATTTGTTTATGTTCTCTTTGTTTTCCTTACTACCGGAGACTAATCTACAAAGATGTTCCTGAAGCAAATGCTGTGGAGCCCTTTGCCTATGTTTTCCTCTATGTATTTTATGGTTTCCTGTCTTATATCCAATATTTTATCTACTTTGAATTTATTTTATTGTATGTTGTAAAATAATGATCTAGTATTCATTCTTTTGCATGCAACTGTTCAGTTTTCCTAGCACCAATTATCGAAGAGGCTTTCCTTGATCCAGTGTATATTCTTGATTCCTTTGTCGTACCTTAACTGTCCATAGAGGTATGGGTTTATCTCTGGATTCTCTAGTCCATTCCACTCATCTGTGTGTCTGTTTTTGTTCCAGTACCACTATTATGGCTTTGTAGTACAGTTAGAAATCTGAAAGTGTGATATCACCAATCTTCTTTTTGTGAAGATTGCTTTGGCTGTTTGCGGTTTTATGTGTCTCTGTATGAATCTCAGTGAAGTTCTGTTTCTCTGAAGAATGTCATTAGAGTTTTGTTATGGATTGCATTGAATTTGTATATTGCTTTGGGTAGGATAGACATTCTGACAATGTTTATTCTTTCTATCCATGAGTAGGGAATATCTTTCCACTTTTTTTGTGTGTCTTTCTATTTCTATTAAGATTATCCTATAGTTTTCTCTCTCTCTCTCTCTTTTAATATACATCCTTAACCTCCTTTGTTAGGTTTACTCCTAGGTATTTAATCTTTTGAGCTATAATTGGGAATAGGGTATTTTAAAAAGAAATCCTCTTCTATCTCATTGTATAAATGAAAATAATTGATTTTTATGTATTGATTTTATATCCTGCTACTTTGCTGAACTGATTTATTGATTCAATTAGTTTTTCAGTGAAATTTTTAGGATTCTCTATGTTTATTGTCTTTTTCTTAACTTCAGATATGTTTAACTTTATTTTAAAATTTTTTGTCATGATATTTTTATATTATTTATTTATTTATATATATTTTACATCATTGTTCATTTGTTTTACAATGTTTTTTTTTTTTAAAGATTTATTTATTTATACATACAAGCTGGGGCACAGGTCAGAGGCGTGGGGTGGCGAGAGGGTTCACCAGAGACAGAGCGGGGAGCAGAACAGGCAGATCAGAAATACACTGCTGAGGGGAGCAGTGGGCGAGGCAGGAGAGGTCTGCTTCACCATGTGGGAATCTCCCTGGCTGGGCGTCGAACTCGCATCATGCGCCGCCGACAGCTCCACAGCGCAGCGCTCAACCACTGCGCCACCGGGGAGGCCCTGTTTTACAATGTTTGTTCTCTTTTCTCAGGTGTAGACCCCACAGAATTTCCACCACCCATTCACCTGTGCACTATAGTCCCTCTACTTGCTCTTCCCACCCTCATTTTGACCCCACCTCCTCCCCTTCCCTGCAGAATGTCTCTGAAGTATAATTGCTTTTTCATTTTGCTTGTTTCATTGTGTTTTTGCTGTTATTATTATTTTTTCCTTGGTGCCTTAATTTCTTCCTTTATATTCCTCCTAAAAGTGAAACCATCTGATATTTTTCTTTCTCCATCTGGCTTATTTCACTGAACATAACCCCTTCTTGCTCCATCCATGTTGCTGCAAATGGCATTAGCTTATCTTTTATAATCGCTGAATAATATTCCATTGTGTATATATACCACCTCTTCTTGATCCAGTCATCTAATTTGGGGTATTTGTGTTGTTTCCAGGTCTTATATATTAAGTGTATTATTTTGTCTGTAAATAATGAGCTTTACTTCTTTACCATGGAATACCTTTTATTATTTTATTTTTATACATTTCAATTTATTTTCTTATATCATTATTCAGTTCTTTTATACAGTAATTTGTTTCTCCCTTCAGGTATAGTCCTTATAGTTCTCCCACCACCATATCACTATATGCCATCACCATATTTCCTTGTGCTCTTCCATCCCCTATTTTGACTACATTGCTCCCCTTCCCTTCCTGTATACCTTAGATCTATGGTCAGCTTGCAAGTTTTATCTTTTTTTTTCTTTTTATCTTTTGTTAATTTCTCTATATTCCACATATAAGTGAAGCCATCACTATTTATCTTTTTCCTTTTCACTTATTTTGGTTAGCATGATCCCTTCCAGTTCCATCCATGTTGTATATTTCTCTTCTCTAATTGTATTAGCTTGGGCTCCAGTACTATGCTGAATAGTAGTGGTGAGACTGGACATCCTTATCTTCTATCAGATCTTAGTGGAAAAGATTTCTGTTTCTCATTATTAAGAATATATTAACTGAGAGCTTGTCATATATAGTGTTTATTATGTTGAGATATATTACTTTTATCCAGTTTTTTAGGGTTTTTATCATAAATGGATGCACCTTATTAAGTGCTTTCTCAGCATCTATTAATATTATGTTGCTTTATATTGATGCGGTGAATCAATTTGATTTTTTCTTATATTTTAAATCATCCTTTGTCCCTGGAATAAACCCCACGTTGTCATTTCATACAGTTCTTTAAATGCATTGTTGGATTCAGTTCACTATTATGAAATTTTGCATTTGTGTTCATTAGGAAGATTGGTTTGTAGTTTTATCATTTTTTTTTTTTTTTGGTTTTGATATTAGAGTGATGTTGACCTGTGGAATGTATTTGGAATTATTCCTTCCTTCTTGATTTTTTTTGAAGTGTGTGAGTGGGATAGATGTTAGCTCATCTTTCAAAGTTTGGTAAAACTTACTTGGGAAGCTATTTGGTCCTGGGGTTTTGATTTTGGGGCACATTTTGATTACTGTTTCAATTTCCATGTTTATGATTAGTTTAATCATATTGCCTATTTCTTCCCTATTTAGTCTTGGATGATTGTATAGTTCTATGAATGTATCCATCTCTTCTAGATTACTGAATATTTTAGTGTCTAAATGCTCACAATAATCTCTTATTTTCATCTGAATTTCTGCTGTGTTTGTTGTAACTCCATTTTTAATTTTCACCATTAAAAAGATGATAATTTCTTTTTAACCACTTATTCACAACATTTGGTGTTTTCAGTGTTCACAATATTGAACATCTACAAGGTGGTAAGTGGTATCTCCTTATTTTTTCATTAAACTCTTAAAAATCTCTATCTATCCATCCATCCATCCAACCATCCATCCATCCATCCATCATTATCTATCTATCAAGTATCTTTTATTATAATATTATGTCTCAGTGTACATCATTAAAAATCAACATTTTTATATATTACCTTACAGGTGTTACTAAAAGTTCGGTTCTTTCTTTCCTCATAAAATTGACCCATTTTACCCAATTAATCCTCTCCACAAATTGGTCTTGTAATCTAAATGTTTATTTGTGTTCTTTATTTAGTTCATTCATGTTTTTGATTTCTGTATATACCACACATGAATGAAATAACATGGTGCTTGTATTTTTCTGTTTTATTATTTCATTAAGCATAACATCTTTTATGTCCACCCATATTAACGCAAATTGCAATATTTCATTTTTTTTTACAATTCACAGCTTCTTCCTTTTGCAGTGGATTTGTTGCCAGAACATAGGCTTCATCAAACTCACAGTTAAACTAGGTCAAAATGGGAAATAAAAAGACTTAAATCAACATCAGCATTGGACACACTGATTCAGACAAGTCTACCACCTCTGGTCAACTGATCTACAAAAGCAATAGGATCAATAAATGGTGTTGGAAACATTGGAATGTCACATGCAAAAGAATGAAATTAGACTACTTTCTCACACCATACATCAAAATCAAGTCAAAACGGAGAAAGACACATCCCTCAAAGCCAAGGAAGTGAAAGACAAGATAAACAGATGGGATTACATCAAAACAAAAAGCTTCTGTACAGCAAAAGAGACATTAACCAAAACTAACAGACACCCTACCAACTGGGAAAAGATCTTTGCACAAAATACATCTGATAAAAGACTGATAACAAAAATTTACAAGGAAGTCACACAACTCAACAAAAACAAAGCCAATAACCCAGTCAAAAAATGGGCAGAAGAGCTCAAAAGGCACTTCTCCAAAGAAGAAAAGCAAATGGCCAACAGATACATGAAAAAATGCTCAACATCACTTATAATCAAGGAAATGCAAATCAAAACCACTATGAGATACCACCTCACACCTG
>PVIJ01005790.1:31914-81131 GCA_004024925.1 Scalopus aquaticus | reverse complement strand
TACAGGCAACAACTAATGCTGGAAAGGATGTGGAGAAAAAGGAACTCTTCTACACTGCTGGTGGGAATGTGAACTGGTCCAACCACTATGGAAAGCTGTATGGCGATTCCTCAAACTGCTAAACATGGAGCTTCCATACGACCCAGCAATCCCACTTTTGGGAATTTACCCAAAGGATACAAAAACACTAATGCGAAAGGATACATGCACCCATATGTTCATTGCGGCACCGTTCACAATAGCAAAGGTATGGAAGCAACCCAGATGTCCAAAAATAGATGATTGTATCAAGAAGATGTGGTACATATACACAATGGAATACTATTCAGCATGGAAAGAAGATAAACACATGCAATTTGCAGCGACATGGATGGAATTAGAGGGGATCATACTCAGTGAAATAAGCCAGAAAGAAAGAAAAATATCGAATGGTTTCACTTACAACAGGATTATAAGGAAACAAAATAGGAGAGAGACAATCAGCTGGGGGGGGGGTGAAGGCGAAGGGAGGGAAGGAAAAGCGCACAAAATGGAATAGAAAAGAACACAAGGGACCATGGAAATGGATCACAGGTGAATTGGTGGTGGGCTACCCAAGGGGAATACAAAATGTAAAAGACATAAATAACAATAAAAATATATATTAAAAAAATCAAGTCAAAATGGGCAAAAGACCAGAAACTATACAACACATAAACTTCAGAGCTATAGATTCACCCCCAGAAGCAAGAGGGAATAAAGGGAATATATACAATTGGTACTACATCAGATAAAATGCTTCCACACAGTGAAAGAGACTGTCACTAAAATGAAGACAAAGCCTACAAAGAGGGAGAAAATATTTGCATACCAAACATCTGACAAGTCACTGATATCAAAGGTTTATAAGGATCTCATACAATTTAACAAAAGGAAAACAAATAACCGAATAAACAAATGGGCAGAGGAGTTAAATAGGCACTTCTCCAAAGAAGATTTACAGATGACCAACAGGAACATGAAAAAAAATTCATTATCACTTGCCATCTGTGAAATGCGGATCAAAACCACAATGGGGAATCACCATACAACTTTCCATAGTGGTTGGATCAGTTCACATTCCCACCAGCAGTGTAGAAGAGTTCCTTTTTCTCCACATCCTTTCCAGCATTTGTTGTTGCCTGTATTTTTAATGTGTGCCATCCTCACAAGTGTGAGGTGGTATTTCATAGTGGTTTTGATTTGCATTTCCTTGATTATAAGTGATGTTGAGCATTTTTTCATGTATCTGTTGGCCATTTGCTTTTCTTCTTTGGAGAAGTGCCTTTTGAGCTCTTCTGCCCATTTTTTGACTGGGTTATTGGCTTTGTTTTTGTTGAGTTGTGTGACTTCCTTGTAAACTTTTGTTATCAGTCCTTTATCAGATGTATTGTATGCAAAAATCTTTTCCCAGTTGGTAGGGTGTCTGTTAGTTTTGGTTAATGTCTCTTTTGCTGTACAGAAGCTTTTTATTTTGATGTAATCCCATCTGTTTATCCTGTCTTTCACTTCCTTCACTTTGAGGGATGTGTCGTTCAAGAGTTTTCTGAGATGTATGTAGTGTAGAGTTTCCATACGACCCAGCAATACCACTTTTGGGAATTTACCCAAAGGACACAAAAACACGAATCCAAAAGGATACATGTACCCGTATGTTCATTGCAACACAGTTCACAATAGCAAAGGTATGGAAGCAACCCAGATGTCCAAAAACAGATGATTGGCTCAAGAAGATGTGGTACATATACACAATGGATTACTATTCAGCATTCAAAAAAGATAAACACATGCAATTTTCAGTGACATGGATGGAATTAGAGGGGATCATATTCAGTGAAATAAGCCAGAAAGAAAAAGAAAAATATTGAATGGTTTCACTTATAATAGGATTATAAGGAAACCAAATAGGAGAGAGATATTCAGCGGGTGGGGTGGAGGAGGGGAGGATAAGGGCACAAAATGGAATAGAAAAGAACACAAGGGACCATGGAGATGGATCATGGGTGAATTGGTGGTGGGTTACCCAAGGGGAATACAAAATGTAAAAGACATAAATAACAATAATATATATATATAATTTATATATATATAATATAATAATTTATATATATATATAATTTATATATATAATATAATAATTTATATATATATAATTTATATATATATAATATAATAATTTATATATATATAATTTATATATATATATAAAACCACAATTGGATACTGCCTCATACCAGTCAGAAATTCCTATATCAAAGAGACCAAGATCAACAAATTCTAGCAGAGGGTGTGGAGAAAAAGGAAACCTCTTATATATTGGTGGGAATGTATTCTGGTCCAACGCTTATAGAAATAGGAGTGGATGTTTCTCAAAAAAACTAAAAAATTATATATAACCCAGCAACCTCACTCATTGGTACCTACCAAAAAGAATACAAAATCACAAATTTGAAAGGAAACCTTCACTCCTATGATTCTAGCAGCACTATTTAAACTAGCCAAGATATAGATCAACCTAAATTCCCAAAAACAGATGAATGGATAAAAAAGATGTGGACACACACACACACACACAAATGGGATAACACTGGGCAATCAACAAACATAAACCCATGTCATTTGCAGCAACATGGATGAAGCTGGAAATTGAGTCAGAAGGAAAAACAAACATACAGATAGTGTCACTTAAGTATGGAATTTAAGAAAAATAAAACCAACACTAGAAAATTGACCATTAATTTTCAGAAGGTTAGGGGGAGGGTGATAGGTGAAAACGAGAATGAGGAGAGAACAAAATGTATTAATTATGATACCACACTCAGGTTCAGCTTTCAGTATACCTAAGGCCCAGACATACGGGAATCTTTCTTCATTTCATGAACCTCAATTTTTTGATGGTTCTTTTCTATTATTGTTATTGAATACCATTATTTTACATCATTGCTAATGTTGACACAGGTAGGGTGTCCCCTCCAATTTGTTGTCACTGTAGCCCTCCCATCATCAAAGCGCCCATAGTCCTTCACCATAATACATTTTGTTCTCTCCTCATTCTCGTTTTCACCTATCACCCTCCCCCTAGAGACCAGCAGTATTATATGACTATCATTGAAGCTTTGAGTGAAATTCTTCCTTGGGAAAATGTGGGATTCAATGTCAAGAAGATGTCTGTCAAATTTGTGCCTGGTGACAGCAAAAAATGATCCACTGATGAAGCAGCTGGTTTCACATCTAAAGTGATTAATCTGAACCATCCAGGCCAAATCATTGCTGGATATGCCCCTGTGCTGAAAGTCACACAGCTCACATAACTTGCATGTTTACTGAGCTGAGAGAGAAAGATTACACTGGTCAACAAATTTTTACAAAAGCCAAGTTACTGAAATAAAATTAGACATTACCTATTAATTTGTATGTGCTCAACACAAATATAACAGTCAAATTCTAATTTTGGCTCTAGGTATTTTTTGTAATCTGAAATAACTTGATGTTTACATCATGAAATGCATGCCAATAGTAATAGGCCTACGGTTAATACCTGTAAAAAATCAAGTCATAGACTACTTCTTAGATTCCTCACTTGTCTCTTGTACAGATAGATGTTCAGGAGTACTTTCCTTTCTGAAGAAAGTCTCCAACTGCTGATGGCACTTTCAATATCAAGTAATTGTGACATCTTCTAGAAGATTCCATTGTTGGAGTCTTTTGTTGGAGTCTTTTTTTTTTTTTTAAAGATTTTATTTATTTATACATACAAGCTGGGGTACAGGCCAGAGGTGTGGGGCAGCGAGAGGGTTCACCAGGGACAGAGCGGGAAGCAGAACAGGCAGATCAGAAATGCACTGCTGAGGGGAGCAGCGGGCAAGACAGGAGAGGTCTGCCGCACCATGTGGGATTCTCCCCGGCCGGGCGTCAAACTCGCATTGCTGCTGTCGACAGCTCCACAGCACAGCGCTTAACCGCTGCGCCACCAGGGAGGCCCCATTGTTGAAGTCTTGATCCTAGCAATTCTGCCTTGTTCTTGGATAAGTCCAAATCATGAACCAGGTCCTTTAGTTTTTCCTGTGTTAGTCTGTGTGGGGTTGTTGATGCACCACAGTGAAAATCTGGATCACCGCATGCTGATGGAACAGAAGAACAGGTTAGTGCACCTTTGTCCTCATCAGATGAATCAAGAGAATATTCTGTTGGAGGTTCTGGAATAGGAAGTCCCTCAACATGTGGAACTGGCCTCAATGCAGACAGAATATTTGAGTAGACTATTCTTGACATCTTTTGCTTTGTTATTCCTCCAGAAAGAGGAAGAACCAAGCAGAAGTAACAGTCTTTCATACGGTTGATTGGCTCTCTCCACACCATGGGGACTGCAAATGGCATTGATGGTCTTTTGCCACTTAACCACTGTGAAAGCTGTGTTGTACATGTAGCACAGCATCTATGTCGGGCCCAAGGCTTGTCTTGGTCACCAACCTTGCATCTGAAGTAAAGATGATAAGGCTTCTTCACTTGAGAAGTGATACTTTTCTTCCAGTTGGCAAACGGCCCACAAATAGAGCAGAAATTGTCCACACTATTAACGCACTTTCGAGGCATTACTATTCTGTATTGTGCGTAAATGGATAAAATAAAAACAGTTCTATGTAACAGTAGCTTCAACTGTCTCACACAAAGTCTGAAACATTTTCAATGCTCAACCTTTCTGACAGGGCTTTCTATAGTGCACTGCTGACATCAGCTTACATCATTAGCCACCTGGCAGTAGTATTGCATTGTATCAGAAAATGATGCACTTAACTCTGGATGATGTGTGCATGATGGTATTATGCAATGTGATGCAATATTATATCATTCTAGGATGATTTAGGATGTTGTTGCAGTCCTATTGGATAAATTTACATGGTGAAACAAAAATGAATTATATGAAATATCTTCAAAACGAGAGCAATAAAAAATTTTCAGGGTTATATTCATGTGCAGCACACCAAGATACTACAGATTAGGGTCTTTTTAAGTCAGTAACAATCTCACTGCTGACAAGTGTGATTGTTCTGGGCAAAAACTGGAAGATGGCCCCAAATTCTTGAAATCTAGTGATGCTGTTATAGTTTATATGATTCTTGGAAAGCTCACATGTATTGAGAACTTCTTCGCCTATCCTCTGGGATGCTTTACTGTTTGTGATCTCATAGCTGCTGTGGGTGTCACCAAGAAAGAAAACATCAAGGCCACCAAATCTGTCCAGAGGCTTAGAGGCTAAATGAATATTTTCCCAATATGTCTTAGACAAGACTGATTATCTCAGTCTTAATCAGAGGAAGAATGGTCTCATAACTGTTTATCTCAATTTGCCATTTAAGCTTCATAACAAAAGCCTGACTAAATGTAACAATGTATTATAAAACTTTCAGAAGGAAAATAAAATGTTTTCTGGACATTTTGGTATATGCATGGCAATTTTAAAGCTATTAATTTTTTAAATCACTATTTTTAGTGGAAAGAGATCAAAAATCTGTCACAGATTTCTGAGACCCATTGAGAAAAGTTTAATGAGAAAAATAAATCACAATATCCTAAAGCTTTCTTGAATTGGGCACTTTATCACATGGCTTTGTCATTGACTGCTTAATTTTCCATCTCTACATTACAATGGTTTTCTCTGAGAGGTGCCTGGGAATTTTTACTAATGTAGTCTGCTTACCTCACACAAGTTACGAAGGATGACAAAAACTTTTAAACAATTCTTGAGCCCATGGATGTATAAAATCATTTTTAATTTGTTGCATTACACATAGTCTCTACCCAAGAAAAATACTTTGCTGAATAATTTAATGCTCAGGGATGTCAATGATAAAATCAATTTACTCACTGTGTGCTTGAAAAATTATTTTTGGAATTGAACAAAATCAGCTGATTCAGTTCTCAGCACTCACATTCTCCAACAATGTAATTATTTAGCTTTTTTCCTAATTAACCCTTTCAAAACTCCAAACAAACTGACTAAACATTTAGGAAGCATAGGTTATTTTAACGTTTTAATCTACACTGGATGTTTCAGCTGAAAATCAACTAATTCAATCACCATGGCTTAAATGAATATAGGCTCTGATTTTGGGTGATGTTATCATAAATACCAAATGAATGCAGAATGAGTCATAATATTGCTAAGGTATTTAAGCAATCAAGTGTCAAAGACAGCAGGAAGGAACGTTAAGTGATATAATTCATCCAGGACATAGTCATTACTAGAAATGCAATTTCTGCTTGAGTAGTGCATTTTGAGGGATACTAAAAGAATTACAGTGAAAAGTATGGCAATAATCTTCTCCTCTTAAGTTTATTAATGAATGGAGCAGATTCTTTTACATAAATATAACTGCATAAAACTACTTAATAACCTTCAACACAGGAAACATATCAAACCTCTACATACACGTTAAAGGCACAATAGATGGTTATAATGGGTCTGCATTTATGCACCTGGACTGGTTAGAGAGTGAACTGTAAATAAGGAGAGAATGAAGGAGGTATCAAGGCTACTTCAGAATTCAAAGGTGGGGCCTCCCTGGTGGAGCAGCGGTTGAGCGCTGTGCTGTGGAGCTGTCTGCAGCAGCGATGCGAGTTCGACGCCCAGCGGGGGAGAATCCCACATGGTGCGGCAGACCTCTCCTGCCTCGCCCGCTGCTCCCCTCAGCAGTGTATTTCTGATCTGCCTGCTCTGCTCCCCACTCTGTCTCTGGTGAGCCCTCTCGCCACCCCACACCTCTGGCCTGTAACCCCAGCTTGTATGTATAAATAAATAAATCTTTAAAAAAAAAACAGAATTTAAAGGTGGGGTGAGTTTCTGGAAGTACAAACATGGTTAAGTGTCTTCCAAGTATAGTCACTTTAGTGTGAAAACTGCCCGAAGATAATCTTGTCTTGTTAGGTGACCAGCATTATATTTAACATCAAATAAAAATCTATCATTTAAAATTACATGCACCTGCTTAAGAAAATAAAAGTCTCACTATTTATTTTGACCATAACACATAGATTATATAATATAGTTTACTCTTAACTAGCAAACTCATGGAAGATGTATTAAAGCAGAGACACTGAAGAATCTGGGAGAAGTTTAGAAAATACCGATGCATAAATCCATACCCCCTCAAAAAAAATCTGGTTGAAAAATCGTGGTGTAACCTGGATCTCAGGACTTTACCAGTTTCCTCAGGGGGTTCATTAACATGTGGCTGAAGTGGAGGCCAATCTATTGAAAGTGTACAGTGAGTTTGAATAGATTGTCTTGGTGAGAAGCTGTGACTCAGAAAGGAAATAACTTTTTCACAGACACCTGGTGTTGGGAAAGAATGGATGGTACTAAAACCAAATCTAATTCCAGAGTCCTGTGTTTACTCTACTTACAATCTTCTGTTTTTCCTAGAGATGTGTGACTCGCACCTGTAGATACACCCACCCTGAAAATGTTAATTTAGATGCCACAAAACCATTATTTAAAGCACTTTTTTGCTTTGCTCACAGTCTCAATTCTGTTTCCCCCCCCACCCCCGCCCCATTAGGTTCTGACCTGCTGCTAAATTTCCTGGGTTTTTGTTCTTATTTGTGCTGGTTAAGGATTCAGTTATTCTATCCTGTTTTCGCTGCAGCTGTCTCGAGTAAATTTACTTTGAGGAGATGCTCCAGGGGAAGAAAGGAAGGTGACTCTGCTAAATCTCCCTGTAACTGCTGTACTGAACAAACTATAGTGTTTACCAGGAAAAGGAGTAAGTTCTCATCTATGGAAATCTTTTAATCTTTTAGGGTTGCTCATGAGAAACCAAGGATTAATGAATTATAGGGCGTGATAATTTGGAAAATGTGATGTAAACTAAATCATTACCTATAAATAAATTGAATATGAGTTGAAGATGTTTCTGATCCAGATGTTTCTCTTCTTTTTCTTATAAGAATGTAATCACTTATATTACTTGCAAATATTATATTATGCTAAAATGAGCCAGAGTGTATCCAATCTGGTAAGAAGAGATCTAGAGACCAAGGGCCACAGCTGAGACCTCTGTCTGCTTCCCTTGCCTCCTTGTTGGTTACTTGTACCCTTGAATTTATAAATAAATATTGATGCTGAGAGAGATCTACAAATTGTGCAAGTCTGGTTGAATAATTTGATCTTGTTTTGTCTTAACCTCTGTGAATTTGCCCCAGAAATTTGTAATCCAACCATGTATAGTTGTAATGACTGAGCACTGCATAACAATAAAAGGCTTGATTTATACTGTAAACTGTGCATAGCTCACTCTTTGTAGTAAGTCCGGGAGATCACATGTGGTGAATCTCCTTCAGAATATCCCTGATTTTATTTTATTTTTTAATATTTTTATTTATTTACGCATACAAGCTGGGGTACAGGCAGAGGCGTGGGGCGGCGAGAGTGTTCACCAGAGAGAGTCGGGAGCAGCACAGGCAGATTGACTGAAGTACACTGCTGAGGGGAGCAGCTGGCTAAGCAGGAGAGGTCTGCTGCACCATGTGGGAATCTCCCCAGCTGGGAGTCGAACTCGTGTCTCCGCTGCCCACAACCCCACATCACAGTGCTTAACTGCTACACCACCAGGGAGGCCCATGAGTAGCCCTGGCTTTAAATGTAAAGGTTAGGTAACAGAAATCTTCATATTACTATGCACCATTATCAAGATAAAAAGTTTAAAATATGAAATTGGTTTGAATGTATATGATATGTTCAACTACAGATTATTGTGATTATTATGGATAACTTTGTAATTGAACTGCAACATGTATTTTGTATAATATTCTCTTATGAAGAATCACAATTATTAGGGATAACTCCTATTCTGGAGAGCTCATCATTGCCTGCCTCAATAAATTTCAGGGCCTCCCTGGTGGCACAGCGGTTGAGTGCTGCACCGTGGAGCTGTCAGCTGCCCGCGATGCAGGTTGGGCGCCCAGCCGGGGAGAATCCCACATGGTGCGGCAGACCTCTCCTGCCTCGCCCGCTGCTCCCCTCAGCAGTGTATTTCTGATCTGCCTGTTCTGCTCCCCACTCTGTCTCTGGTGAGCCCTCTCGCTGCCCCACGCCTCTGGCCTGTACCCCAGCTTGTATGTATAAATAAATAAATCTTTAAAAAAAATAAACTTCAGAAAAAAAAATATACTACTGAACAGGACCATTGACAAGAGAGAATCATACTATACAAGCAAGATTAAATACCATCATCACCAAAAAGATAACCAAATGCATGGTTTTGAGAAGTAACCAGTAATTTATCTATTTTAATGCCAGCGGGCAAATATTTTATGTTTTTGAGCCTTACAGTCTCTGCGGCTACCATTTATTTCTGCCAGGAAATGGGAATGCAACCATCGCTACAGAAACAATGATCATTGATTAAATCTTTATTTACAAAATTGGCAGTGTTCTGTTGTGTGTTGGTTATCATTCCAGAGGAAGATATGCATACTATCAGTTGAGTGTTTGCTGTAGGTTGCTATTCCAGTTTTCCAGAGTGGATTTAGACCTCATCTTAGAGGGTGTGCTGATTAGACTTCTTGGAAATAATTTGTATGTAGAGAAAAGGAAATTTCTAAATTCCACTGATCCTCCACTGGGATAGGAGGACTACTCTGAGCAAACTTTAGTCTCTGCTCAGTTTACTGGTTAATATTAAGTGTTACCTTGGGGGAAATACAACACATTCTGAATAAGTGTTATGAAGCAGTAGGGGAATATAGTCCATGTTCAACCACTCACCAGACCCTTTCCAAAGACCAGTATTTCATCCACCTTGATAATCTTTGGAGTATTATAAATCCAGTTCATGAAGGTGAAATCTGTCAGAAATCTTGGCAAACAACATGTTTGAATGACTTTTCCATTTCCAAGTATTTTCAATTATTTTCTCTAATTGTTAACTATTGAGTAGAATGTTTTAAAAGTGGAAGTGTTCTATATAGAACACAAAAGCTATTTAAATCAAGACTAAGGGGAAAGGCAGGGCAGGAGTAATTGGTGAGGTTGTCTATTGGATGTGGGTGGATAATAACTAGAACACTGGGTGGACTTTATGTGGTATCATGCATTTGGATCTGTAGCTCTAAAACATATGGAGTATTACCTCAATAAAAATAAAGTAGTAGAACAAGCACTGCACATAGTCTTGTGTAATTACTCTTCTTGTCTTCTGACCCACTCTTCATTTCTACAGAGTTAAGGAGGAAATCAAGACCTTTTTATCCTCCTCAGAAGTGAACAGTGGTAGCATTTGTGTTTGTGTCCCTGGCAAAGTTTAACCCATCTCTGTTATGCACAATGACATAATAACAATAAATATCAAACATGTATTGCAAGCTTTCAGATATCATAATCCAAATCTTTAAGGTTCATTATATAGATTGAGCACAATAGAGGGATAACTGATTTCTTTTTTTTTGTTTTGTTTTTTTTTTGGATGGCAAAGTTCTGTTACGCCATTTTTTTAAAATGTGATGAGTAACAATTTGAACCTGTTTCAGTATTTAAGTTGATAAGTATTCTTAAGAACAAAACATTTTTTTTTCTAGCTTAAAAATGCCAATTCACTTGATTTTCCAGAATGATTTGCAAATGTAAAGCACTTCCTCTGAGTAATCTGGGGACTCCTATGGTCTTCAGTAAGTAGTATGGACTGAGGCAAAGGAAAAAGCTAAAAGGTTCTAGAGGAACTTTTATCCCAGAGCACACAAGTACATTGTCAAATTGTTGCAAATAATGTGCTTTCTACACAAATTCCTTCCCTTAGAATTTGGGTTATGTGGGAGTGTAAGTGTCACATAAGGACCCAGCTGTCTTCTTAGGCTGTGCCATTTATAGCAGTCCCATGATCTGGATTCTGGTTCTCAGCTTTGCAGTTTCAGCAATTTACAGTTTTAAAGGCATCCAGTGTTGATCAGATGCAGGAAGAAAAACAGATGTTGAGCCAGTACCAAGAGAGTGGCTTATAAACTGAAAGGCCAGTCTGTTAAGTGAGAATGGGGAATGTCTTAACTCAGGGACAAGGATGCTATACCTCCTAATTAGATAGAACCTTCTGTCCTACCTAGAAAGCTGAACTGGAATCACAATTATATACAAATGCTTTATAGCAGTTTTTAGCAAAAAGAGACCACATGCTTTGTGTTGTATAACATTTATATGTCAGATCTGATTTAAAAATTGTAGTGACCTATAAGTTAGGTTCTATCATTATTCTAAATTTCCAGAGAGAATATCAAACTTTCTTAGCTAGAAGTGGCATAAATAGTGGTGTGGTTGAGTTTGAATTGAGCCTTCTGGCTTCGAATGGTCTCTTAAGCTTTTACCCACTTACAAAGCAGTACACAAATGCTATACATACTGCAAGATGCTTAATGATGCTATTCTCTTCTGTATTCATCAGACCAGGTGAGATATGGTGTGCTAACTAGGGCTTGTTTTAAGAACATCTATGGCACAATGATCTTGAAACTACACATCTTCCATAGAATAAACAACAAAACATAATTTCAGTTTATTCAGTTAATTTCAATACAACTCAATTCAACATACTCTGAATATCTACTGTGTTTTCAATACCGGATATATTTTATTTCATTGAATCCTCACAATAACTGCATAGTTCTCTTTTGCCAAATGAAGAATTTAAGCTCAGATATCTTAGCTAATTTTCTCCAAGTGTCACAAATTGTGTTGTACGATGTTGAAGATAAATCTTTGGAACACAGAGGAACCTGGTTCTGATCAAGTTACTGCTATTTATTGCCTATTTATGCTCAGTGTTTAAATACATTGGAGATAATATCTTAACCACACAGAGCTGTTATCATGTACTATGTAGTTCTTGTCAGAAAAATGAATATAACTGGAGCTGCCACATTTGCCTTTTAAATGTATTCACAAACAAGAATGGGAATTAAGAATTCAAACTCCATCATCAACAATGCTAGGAACATCCATAATTCGGAAACATAGTACATGAAACAAGTCCAAGCAGAATCATGGGGGCACTGAAGTCTGGAGCTAAAGATCTCGACAAAAGAGACAAAGTCACAGAGCTCTGTCCTCCTGAGCAGAGCAGCTTAATACAGAAGAGCTAGACCTTTGTGCTACTGCTGTGTTCAGGGGAAAAGGCCAGGGAAAAGCACTTACACATGTACAACCATTGACTTATGGAGTGGCAACAATTCCGGCCTGTCAAACATGACTTCTGCCTTTCCACACAAAACTTTCTGCAAATTATGGCTCCTGGAAGATGTAATGTTCTTATGTAAATGATTATTTAAAAAATAAAAAAGTTCACCCACAGAGGAGCATGTTAGTACTTCAAACTTTCTGTGGCTGAATAGCATTTTACGATATGAATAGATCACATTTTGTTATTCACTCATTTGTTGATAGGAGTGAGTGGGTATGAGATCTTCTTCTAGGGTGAGGAAAATGCTTTGGAACCAGATAGGATAATTGCACCACATTGTGAATGTACTATTGCTATTGAATTTCATGTTTCAAATTATTTATTTCATGTCATGTGAATTTTACCTCAAATAAAAGAGAATAAGTTTGATATAATAATAAAAAAGTAACAGACAATATAAAGCAACAAAAAATAGGACAACTTAATGACAGTAAACTCTTTGCCAGTAAAAAGTAACTTGGGAGGAAATATTGTGACTAAATGTTTTACCATGATTTAAACATTTCAGTGAATTAATCATATCAAAAATAAATTTTATAGAGACAGATAACATGGCAGAGAAGAAACAACCTAGCAGGAGAAAAAATGATCCTCCCCAAAACCAGAAGTCAACTCCCCAAATTCCAGCATAAAAGTATGGTGATTAAGAAAGCTCAGTTTATTAGAATTTATGAAAATACATAAATATACAATCCAGAGATTTCAGGACTGGTAAATAACTAGGGTTCAAAGCTATAGAAGAATAAAAACTCCAGGATGAAAACATAATCCTACAGATTTCATTTAGACACATGATAAATGAGTCTTACACATAAAAAGTTTTAGAAACCACTAATAATAGAGTGATGGATGAAAATATACTTGGAAAATCAATATAAAGAATTATATATACATGTTTAAATTGTTATAATATATCCAACATATACACGTGCACACAAATCCCAAAATGTGGAGTCCAAAGACACCTGTCAGAGATTCTGCCGGAAGGTGTGAGAAATGTCACAAGACTGTAGAATCTAATTCTGACCAAGTTGCACTCATTATCAAGAGGATGCTAAATATTGTTGTTTGCATACAAAATAAAATGGTATTATATAGCAATAGCTACAGGTAGTCAGAAAACTGTGAGGGACAATAAATAAAAACAGTAAATAATAATTAAAAAATACCTCATTTAGGATAGTGGTATTGGTTCCACAACAATATGAATATATTAATACCACTAAATTATAACTTTAAAAAATATTAAAAATGGTAAATTTTATTATTTATATATTACCCTACCCACCACAGACACACATACATAAAGAAACTTGTGGAAGCACTGATCTGCTTTCTTCACTTGCTTTCCAAGAAGAGGAATCCTGCCTTCAGGAAAGAAATTTTAAGTTAGATATTGGCCTAAAGGATATGTGGAATTATAAAAAAAAGTAGGGGAGGCCTCCCTGGTGGTGCAGGGGTTAAGTCTCGTACTATAGCGCTAGCTATCACCAGTCACTGCAGGAGTTCAATCCCTGGCCTGGGAGCTAACCAACATGGAGCAGCAATCCTCTCCTGTCTTCCCCACTGCACCCCTCAGCAGTGCATTTCAGTAAATTCGCCTCTTCTGCTCCCCACTGTCTCTGGTGAATCCACTCACCCCTCAGACCTCTGGACTAGACCCCAGTTCTTGTATGTATAAATAAATAAAAATAATAAAAATCTTTTTTACAAAAACTAATAGAACTACATTTATGTTTCAGCATTAGATTCAGATAGAAGGAAAAAAATCAGGAAAAACAGTAACTTGTAAGACACAAAAATGCTGAAGTATATAAATCAAAGCTTGAATGAAGGGATATAGGACACTATTAACAAAAGTTAATAAATTCTTCCCAGATAGCAAATACTGAGGGAAAAAAAAGGCCCAACTGTACAGTAATAGAAATAGACTTCAACCTCCTTCAAAAAGCGTTATCAAGATTGGAGTGTCAAAAATGTAAGAAAATAGGGAAGGACGGGTTGAGTTACACAATGTGGCTTGGACTTCAGTGGGGATGCAACAGTGGGTGATAATAGTGTAAAGTGTATAGTGAGGTAGAAGATATGACAAAGTCAAATTGAAAATTGTTAAAATGACAGTGGTAACGAGAGTGTATAGCTGTGGGAATGAACACGTTCCTGCAAACTGAGCAGGTATTTGAGTTCAAAGACCCAAGCAGGCATACCCATTGATCACAAAAAGCTTTTAAGGGCAGTTTACAATACAGGGGTTCTTGGCACAAGGAGCTGGTGGGTAGGACATCCATTTGAGACAGGATCCACCCACCAGGACAGGGTTTTTCTTGTGCCATGCTTAGTAGTTGTGAATATTTTTGTGTAAAACTAATATCAACTAGATGTCCAGGGGGTATGCTATATGTGTTTTTGTACTCCTAAGATGAATAGTTTTGTGTATAAATGATGAGTACAGGTTAATACACATAAGTGAAATAATGGACAAACTGGCCATCTTCCCAGAGTAGGGCAACTATTGATTCAGGTATACAATGTTGTTAAGATGGAGTCACTTTTGTTTTTCTACAAGAGCAATGTGTTATATGAGGCATTTGAGTCTGTGTGCAAAAAAAAAAAAAAAAAAAAGATTGAATGAAGTCATTAATGAAAGGATCAAAGAAATTGGTTAAAGTTGTGGATGGAGAAAATGAAATGAAATGAAATATATAATCCAAATGTAGGAGTTAAAAAATGAACAATAATTAAAAAAAAGAAAAGCATGGTAGTGTGCTAAGAGAAATCATAAAATAAATTAGAAATAAATTCTGGAGGGAAGTAAAAATTATCGCATTTAACTTTTCTATTAGACCCGTAATTAACAGATCACCCCTAGCATAATAGACAAATGGATAATAGAAGACAAAATTTACTGTAGAAGTCATGTGATTAAATTGGGGGGGGGGCGTGTTAAGGATGTGCCTAGTGAGAAATGATTCATATAAATTCTTAAAAACACCACAAAATAAATTTTAAAATTATGAAAATATTGTCTTTCTAGATTAAAATCAGAAACCAAATAATTTAATGTGGGTGTTGGAATGTACATCAAGTAATAAATATGACAAAAAGGAGAAAATATAGTATTGGAAAAAGAACAGACAACTTGACAACTTGGGAGTATTGACGAGACAGGAGGTCCTAGGACAAGTATAAGACAGGACTCAAGGACAATATTATGCTGTTCCAGTCTATGATTGCCAATAAAGTTGAATTCTTTTGTTCCCCAACCCCAATCCTAAAACATACATAGATCCCATTTCCCCACTTCAGAGCCCAGAGAGATTTCCCAAGAGCTTTTTCCCTTGCTCTTTCACTGATAAATAAACACTGACTCCTTGCCTGTCCTCACTGGTGTCAGTAGAGTCCTTCTCAACCGAATCAGCGGCTATCAAGAGACCTTTCCCCCTTGGACCAGGGACCCTTGATCTGATCCATCGCTCTGACTCCTGGCTGGTGGAGCAGCAAACAGTAGTTGGTACATTCTAAGTTTATCCACCTAAGTTGTGGGGGATGTTGGAATAGGGCTGAGGGACCCAGGCCCACTCCCATTTCCAGTGACACTAAGGAAATCCGGGTTGCCATCATTTTAGATTTTTCTACTATAAGACCTATAACCTCCTGAGGAAATGATACAATTATAAGAAATAATCTCCTCACTTACACAACATAAAGTATTTACATAGTTATGTCACACTATAGCCACCAGGTAGAGGAGAGAATCAAGATGATAGCTGTGGATCCTAAACATTCAAATTTAATGACAAAAATTCCCTGGCAAATATATATAGACTAGGTGCAATATTAGGTTCATCAACTTTTTATTTTCAAAGATATTATTTATTTATTTTTGCATAGAAGAATTGGGTGTAGGTCAGAGGTACAGGGGAGAAAGGATTCACTAGAGACAGAGTGGGGAGCAGAATAGGCAGATCTACCAAAATATAGTGCTAAGGGGATCAGCAGGCAGGCAAGAGAGGTCTGCTGTGCCATGTGTGTCAGCTCCCTGGCTAGGGACTGAACTCTCGGTGGTAGCACTGAGACTTAACCCCTAGGATATCAGGGAGACCCAGGTTCATCAACTCTTGATTTGGGTTATTGGAAAGCCCACCAACAGTAATCCTTTTTATATTACTGAATAAATCACATAATATTCTAATAAGCATCATGACAACATATGTTTTATGTTTCTTTTTAAAGTTTTCTTTTTATAGAAGTAACATCACTTTATAACGTTGTATAGATTTCAGGTGTACAATTTCTTACCTCAACAACTGTACATACTACATACAAAATGCCTACCACCAAATACTCAGTTACCATCTACTGCTGAGCAGTCAGTTCTTTCTACCCATTGCCATCCCCACTTTACCCTTCTGGTAATCACCATTATGTTGTCAGAATGAAAGGGTTTTTTTTTTTTTTTTGTATTAGTTTACCTTTTTTTCTTTATATTCCACAAATAAATGGAATCATATAGTATTTGTCTTTCTCCTGACTAATTTCACTTAGCCTAATCCCCATAGCTTAATTTACTTAGCATAGATTGATCCTTGTTGATGTAACGGCAAGATTTCATCTTTTTATGGTGGGGTAGTATTCCACTGTGTACATACCACACATTCTTTATCAGTTTATCAAAAGTTGTCAGGAATTTGTTTTTTCTGTATGTTGGCTATTGTGAATAGTGCTGCAATGATAATAGAAGAACATATAAAATTTCAATTTAGTGTTTTCATATCCTTTGGGTAATACCCAGAAGTGAGATTACTTGATCATGTGGTAGTTCTATTTTTAATTTGTGGAGGAACTTTCGTACTGTTTTCCATAGTAACTATACCAATTTACATTCTTACCAACAGTACATTAGAGCTCCTTTTTCTCCACATGATCACAAAAAAACTTGTTTATTGTCTTTCCTATAATAATCTTTGTAACAGGTGAGAGGTAAAATCCCATTGTGGTTTTGACTTGCATTTCCATAATTTATGTAGAATCTTCACTGTTAAAATGAAATACTTGTTTCAATTATCAGGAAAAAAGATGAAAATTAAGATCTAACTAGAAAAAAAGATTTGTGACAACAAATGTTATAGCAATGACAAATGACCCTTTACAATCAAGGGTGGAAAAACTGTTCAGAGGTCAGCATGAAATAGGAAGATGAGATTTAAAATGATGGTTGGGAACATAGAAACTTTTTCCTTTTAGGACTTCTGAATTAGTTTTTTATTTATTTGTTGTCTTTGTAGCTTTCTGTTCTCTGTCATGATGTGGAACTTATAATCATACACTAAGGCCATTAGCAGAAAAAAGAGGAGTGCAGTTCTTGGAAATGCAGGAAGGCATACTTCGGATTAATGATTAGTCTTTACCTTGTTCAAAATTGCTGCTAATGGGAGCTTTTAGATGAGTTGAACAATGGAATGTTTTCCAGAGTGACTGTCAACATGCAGATGGAGTAATGAATCTCAGTTGCCACTGGCTAAACTGTACTATCTCTTTGTGATAGAGAAATTATCCCAAAGTGAAACGGCACTGGAATTATGAAGGGTCAGTCCAATGGAAGGGTTGAGGCATCTATAGAACTGAATTAAATAGTCTGTGATTTGAAAGCATCTGAACTCATTCAGGGAATCAATCACGTATAAAAGCACTCTGATGTAGTCTCAAAAAGCATCTGGGTAACATCCCATAATTTTTCCTCTCCTGATTTTCAACATGCTTTATAAAAACACACAAGAACTTAAACACTTAAAAACTGAAATTGACACATGACTCATGACTGACCCATTTCAAGAACATAATAATAATATATCTTCATTTTAAACCATGGGAAAACAACTATGGGAGAGAAATCTGTGACTAGAAACTATGCAGTCACTGAAGAGAACATAAACTTTCAACTCTTGCCATTCCTGCTATATTTAGTATTTGAGTTATTTCATTTTACCCCTGTCATATGGCTTGTCTTTTCCTAGTAATAGGGTTCCCCACAAAAAAACTAAAATTTTCATGAAATGAGACAAATTAAACAATGTTATACTTGTGAAATGACAGTTGGTATTTTTAAAAATGATGAACTTATTTCCTATAAGGTAGATTCATCTGGTCACTTTGTGGATTTCAAGGAAGCCTTCTTTCTTCTTGAGTTCAGTATTTGCAGTATATCAAAAGAGGACATTTAGATACTGGTGTTCTAATTGAGAAAGGGCATTTAGAACTTGATCTTATGTACTCCAAACAATTCTGTGTGTATTTATATGTGTATGTATACACACACACACACACATATAGTATGATAAGATGTAATGAGAGAAAGAGATGGACAGTGAGATAGAAAATTCAGTTTATTTGTCTTTTCTATAGAAACACACATGGTACCAGGCTAGCTGTGCAGATGTTAGGAGGTTTCAAAAAGTGACTCCCTCAATGACAGAAAACAAGGAGTAATGAAGTAAGCCGTTTGATAGAACTTAAAAAACAAGGACTTTTGTATTTTTATTTGGATATTATTGTTGCTTCATAGGTCATTATTTCAATATTGAGAGGAATTAGGGAAACACCAAAAAAGTGAAGTTGCATGGGAAAACCAAGTTGCATTTGAGATATGAAAAAAAAAAAGAGTAGTATTTCTTGCCTCTTGCTGTGCTATTAATTAATTATATATTTTGGCATAAAATTGGGACAAGGACTGCATATCATTATGTGGCAACAGAAATCTGTACTAGAAATTTAAGGACCATCTCCATGACCAGTGAGGAGGGGGGTTGGTTGTTAAACAGATAAGTTAGAATGCCATCATGCTTTCTTAAAGAATTCCAGAAACTGTTTCTTCATAAATATACTCCTGGTTACTATAAATTCATGTTAGATCCCTGAGTTTCAGAAGTTATTATTGCCAGTCTGTATTAGTTGAGTACTGGATTTAGTGGAGAAAAAGACTGTTGAAATTTCTTCCTCTGCCATTTGGGGGGATATTGCTCCTATCAAGTACCATCTTAAGTAATCCCAAACTTTAGTAGGTCTCCATTATCCACTCAATTGCATCCACTTTTTTTCCATGTTTAAATTCTGACTTAGTCATCTAAATTATTGGCTCTACATTCCCCATCTTTTGTTAAACTTGAACAAATATGTTATGGATTTTATCAACTACGTCTTTAAATGCATAGACTTTTGGCCCTGAAAACTAATGTTTCCTAATTTTGTCTCTTGTGACATGTTTCCTTTTCTAAGAAGCATCTCCTAGTAGTATATCTAGGCATAAGTAATTGTTATGCTCCCTATCTTCATCTGTAATTCAGACTTTCAAATGTCAGAGAAACAAATAATTGCATTTATATAAAATAGATAACTATAATTAGTACCCCTGCCTTGTAATTTTATAACCAACTTTGAAACCCAAGATCTTAAATTAAAATTTCCTTATTAATCTCCCCGAATGCTTTTGGAACTAATTTTAATTATTGTTTCCTCATTAATTAATAAATTAAATCAAGTTCCTGATATGTTCCTTTCATGTTTATATGAGATCATAATTTTATTCTTTATAAATTATAGTTTATGGAGGTCCTACTGAGGTTTTCAAATGTATTCATTTGATTTGTTTCTGGAGAATTGAACTTCATGGTAGAAAAAAGCTAGACATATATTTTGGAAACTTAGAGTAATCACTAAAATCAATTGAATTTTATTTTATTTATTATTAATTTTTTAAAAGATTTATTTATTTATGCATACAAGCTGAGGTGTAGGCCAGAGGTGTGGGGTGGTGAGAGGATTTACCAGAGACAGAGTGGGGAGCACAACATACAGATCGACTGAAGTACACTGCTGAGAATATCAGCGGGCGAGGCCGGAGAGATCTGCTGCACCATGTAGGAAGCTCCCTGGCCGGGTATCGAACTCGTGCTGCAGTGGCTCTGCATAGCTTCATAGTGCTGCGCTTTAACCCATTGCACCATCAGGGAGGCCCTTATTTATTTTTTAAAGATTTATTTTTATTTATGTATGCATACAAGAACTGGGATGTAGGCCAGAGGTGCAGGCGGTGAGAGGATTCATCAGAGACAGAGTGGGGAGCAGAACAGAACAGGCAGATTGACTGAAATATACTGCTGAGAGGAACAGCAGAACAGCAGGTGAGACAGGAAAGGTCTGCTACATCATATGGGTTACCTGGCCGGGGATTGAACTCACGTTGCAATGGCTGGCGATAGCTTGATATCACTGTGTATTTAAACCCTGTGCCACCAGGGAGGCCCCCAGCAATATTTTTTTTAATAGGGATTTATACAAAGTTCACTAAAACACTTGTTGGAAGTGAAAATAAACTCCAATATGTATTGCAGCACTATTTTCACAATTTCTCATTGCACAAAGTTTGGAAACAACCTGAGTTCCCAAGAGTAGATGAGATGAGTGGATTAAGAAGATGTGGAATATATACCCTTTGATTACTACTCAGATATAAAATGAGATGAAATCTTATAATTTCTATGAAACTATAAGTATTTATTTTATTTTATTTTTTTTTAATATATATTTTTATTGTTATTTATGTCTTTTACATTTTGTATTCCCCTAGGGTAGCCCACCACCAATTCACCCGTGATCCATCTCCATGGTCCCTTGTGTTCTTTTCTATTTATAAGTATTTATTTTAAAAGAAAAATAAAATAGGGAGCAACAAATACCAGCTGACTTCACTCATGTAGAAGATAAATAAAGAAAACCAAGGAACAGACTAAACAAAACAAACCCTAGAAATCTGATGATAGAATTGAGACCACTAGAAGAGTGAAGCAAAGTGAGTAGGATATCTAATAGACTATGTTGGAGGTTTATGAGTGCATTAGTTGTTGCTGTGGAGTGGTAGCATACATAAGACAAAGTGTTATACTACCCTCTTAAGTCACAAACAGTGTGGTAAATCAATGTTATATACTGTTATATAATATATAAAAAATAAATTTTAAAAAAGCTTTGAACATATCAAGAAAACAGAGAATGGGAAAATGATAACCTTAAATGATGAGTTAGATCAAACAGCCTTAATAGAAGTTTATGGAACTTCCCTTCCCCAAACTGTAGCATATAAATTTTCTAAAGTATACATGGAACATTCTCAGAATAGACCATATGTTGGGACACATGTCAATTGTCAATAACTTATGGCTATTTAAATCATACTTCTGCACACAATGCAATAAAACTATAAATGAACTACAAATTAAATACTGAAGAAGCTTAAATGCATGAGGTTTATATAATGTTGTTGCTCATTAAGTACAGGGTTAAAGAGTAAATTAAAGGAGAAATATAGACTAATGAAATGAGGATTGTTCTACAGCCATTTGCATTGAATCTATGTTTATCTTTGGAATTTATGTGTCTCCTGGAGACAGCATGAGGTGGATTCTGTTTCCTAATTCAAATGGATATTATTTGTCTTTTACTTGGTTAGTTCAGTCCATTTATGCTTAAAGTGATTATTGATATGCGATAGTCGGTTGGGGCCATTTTATTCTTAGCATTTGTGGGTCAATCTATTCCCTTATTTAGTTTTTTGAATAGGTTCCTCTTTTCAGTTTCAATGTGCAAGCCCTTTCGATATTTCTTGGAGGGTTGATTTAGTGTTTGCAAACACTTTGAGCTTCTCCATACCTGAAAAGGCATTTATTTTTCCCTCATATATGGAGAATCTTGCAGGATAGAGTATTCTTGGCTGGAAGTTTTTCTCTTTAAGTATTGGAAACATGCCATCACGTTTTCTCCTTGCTCGTGTTGTTTCATCAGAGAAATCTGATGTTAGCTTGATTGTGGTGCCTTTATAGATTATGAGCGTCCTCTCTCTTGTCAGTTTCAGTATTTGTTCTTTTTCTTGAATATTTATAATTTACTATCATATGTCTTGCTGTCTATCTTGTTTTATCTAGGTATGTTGGGGTTCTTTTAGCTTCCTGGATTTTAAAATTCATTTATTTACATTTATTTCCTTCTCTAGGTATGGGGATTTTCCATCCACTATTGCTTTCAGTACATTGTCTGTTCCTTTCTGTCTTGGTCTTCCCCCTTTATTCCCATTATTCCTATTATTCTTATGTTGTCTTTTGTGGTAGAATTGGATAATTCTGATTGTTTCTTCATTTTTGAATGTCATTTCTCTCTTTCCTTTTCTACCTATGTACTTTGTACATATGCATCTTCAACTACACGGTCATTATTATCGATCTGTTCTAATTCCACAAACTTTCTCCTGAGTTTTTCATCTCCTGTGTTTCTCTTTTGAAATCCTTAAACTCCATTTTAATGTTATTTAGAGCTTCATTTTCTGTCTTCGGTTCATTGATTTTATTTCTAAGGACATTCATTTGTTTTTCTGAGTTTACTTCCATTTCTTTGGATTTTTTTTATCATTGTACTTCTAAACACTCTATCTCTTAGGGAGAACATAGCTCCCATATCTATGACTTGGTGTTCTTTGGGATTGGTTCTCTCTCTGTGTTATACTATTCACTTGGGAACTCATGTTGCCAATTGTTGGGTTTTTCTGTCTGCCTTTTATTAGCTTTGTAACCCAGCTTTTGCATGGGTTTGAGTCTGGTAATGACTCCTCCTCTCTCACTAATCAGGGTTCTCACTCTTCTGGGAAAACTGCTGGAGGGTCGCACAGGAGATCCTGAGGTCTCTGGCTACTCTGGCTCACTCCTGGATGCAGGTCCAGTTTCTCACCAGTCTGTGCCTGTACTGGTAAGTAAACCATGGGAAGTGATGGGGCCTGTGTAGTTCTGGGCAGGCACTGAGTGGGTCACGTAAGCAGTCATGAGGTTTCTGCTAGCTTGGCCAGGGGAAGACGGGGTATCAAGGAAGGTCACAAGGTCTGTGGCTGCTCTGACTCCCTCCCTCATGGGACTCTGGAGTCTGACTTGTCTGGGTGGGGGCAAACAGGGTCTTACAGAGGTTGCAGGCCCTCTAGCCAATTTGGCTCCATCCCTGATGGGGGTAAAGGGTCTCATCTGTTCAGTTAGGGCCTATGAGGTGTTTTATTACCTGATTTTCAGCTATTTTATAAAGCAGCAACTATGATATTGGAACAAGAAATAAATACACAGATCAATGGAAATATTTCAAAAACCCAGATATAATTCCATACATTATATATATTACAAAGGAGCAATAACCATGCAATGGAGAAACAAGAGTCACTTTAACAAGTTATGTAGGCAGACTCTTTGGTCTCATTTTAAAAAATGGACTTAGTGCACCCTCTAATTCTTAAAAATACAGTCACAATGTATTACAGATTTAGATATAAAAACTGCACCAATAAAGTACATATCAGAAATCATCGGCAATACATTTAATGATATCAATGATAGATGTCTTTGGAGTCACAATGTTACAATAAGGGAAACAAAAGTGCAAATAAATTATTCAGGTTACCTCAAATTAAAAAAAACACTAAACTTTTACCCAGCAAAAGAAAATTGTCTTATTGAATGGGATAAGACAGTCACACTTCACACAAGTGACAAGTGTTAATATCCAAGGTATATGAAGAACTGATCCTTAAAAAACAAACAAACATGCACTCAATTAAAAATGGGCAAAAGATATGGATAAATATGTTTCCAAGTAAGATTTATAGGCCGATAGATCTATGAAAAATGATGAAAAAATAAATATAGAGAACAGAGCAGTGATTTTCAAGGGTTAGGATGGGAAATATGAGAGAATTCCTTTTTGGTGACTGAACAGTTTTGTCTTGACTATGAGGTTAGTCATTCGAATATATATATGTAATAACATTTTGTAGAACTGTACACACACAACTCTAATGTAAATGAACATATGCAAAAAAACTGGTAAAATTGATTGAAATGTTTAGTCCAGCTAATTGTATCATGCTGCTGTCAATTTCCTGCTTTTGATATGCATTATGGCCGTGTAAAAGATTGCTATTGGGGATGAGTTCACTGAATTTCTTTATACTATTTTTGTGATTTCTCATAAGTCTAAATTATTTCAAAACATAAAGCTAAAAGAAAAAAAAAAAAACATGTCAAGCTTTCCAGAGAAGCCGAGCCTAGTGAAAGCCATGGGAAGTCTGCTCACTGGTCATACCACTGGCTGCATCAACACCGACACATCCCTGGACCACCGATGCCCAGGTAAGAGTAGTCAGATTTCCCAACCACTATCCTCAGCAGGCCACATAACCTGCACTTAGGTAGGAAACTTGGAGGCCTGACGATCAAGCTACAGCAGCCCAGACAGCTGTTTGGATGACCCATGCCAGGGTACAAACTGAAGGAGGTCCACCAAGTGGACCCAGTAGCCTGGACACCCATCCAGACCACCAGTGTAACCAGGAATCTTGCCCATCAGCCCCACAGTCCAGATGACCAATGTGTCATTAAGAGACATGGAAATTTCTGCCTACTGGCCCCAGTAGCTTGGACATTCACCTTGATGACCTATGCTTAGAGCAAACCCAAAAAGCAAACTATGAGCAAACCCAAAAAGCAAACAATGAAATAAAAGTAAAAAATGGTCTAGCAATTCATCTGAGGAACAGTACATCTTGGAAAGAAAATCAATCTCCAGAACACAACACTCACAAAGAAGAATTTTTCTTCTTGTCAAATGAAGAATTCCAAAAATTCATAATTAAGAAAGTCAATGAATTAGAATAACACAAATAACACTCAGAAAAACAGATCAGATATTTACAAGAAGATACAAAAAGAAAAAGAATGTTCTGAAAAACATAACCAACAAACAGAAGATGAAAATTGAAACTTTAAATAAGTAAATAAAGGAACTGCAAGATATAAAATATTAATGAAGGAGGTAAAACACTCTTTAAAAGCCATGTAAATAGAATAAATTATATGAACAAAGAATCAGTAATCTCAAAGATACAGATATGAAAAGAAAGAAAAAGAGAGATAAAAAGTATAAAAAGAGAGATTAAATGGAGAAAGAATGAAGAAACACATCAAGAATTATCTGACACCATGAGGAAAGGAAATATAAGAGTCACAGGATTCCCAGAAGAAGAAGAGAGAGACAAGGGACTGAAAAATTATTCAAGGAAATAATTAAAAATATTTCCAAAACTTGAAGAAGGACAAACGGAAGCAAAAAGGATGCAAAAAAAATTCTTAATAAATGGAAATGTACAGTAAGACACATGGTAATAAAGCTTTAGGATTGAAAATTACAGGAATCAATACATCAATACAGGAAACTGAACAAGGAATTAAATAAAACCACAAAATGATGAACAAAATGACAGTAACAGATTCCACATTACAATACCCACCCTATACTTTAATGGACATATTGGTAAACTCACCAATAAAAAGACACAGGGTAGCAGGTTATATTAGAAAACAGCCATCAGCTGCCTCTAGGAAACACACCTAAGTTCCAAAGATAAACATGGATAAAAAATACAGGGATTAAAAACAATTCTACAAGCAAATGACACCCAAAAGGATACAGCCATAGTCATAGTATATCAGATAAAATAAACTTCCAGCTAAAAAAGGTGACAAGACACATGGATGAACACTATATAAAGATCAAGGAGAAAGTACACAAGGAATAATTTACAATCTTTAATATATTCTCACCAAATGAGACAGCACCAAAATACATTAGGCAATTATAATTTTCTCAGAAAACAAACACTGGAGAAAAATACCTATATAGTAGGACACTTCAACACCCTGCTCTCACCAATGGACATATCAATGAGGCAAAAAATAAACAAGGATACAATAGCTCTAAACAAATATGTAGACCATATGGGCCTAACAGTCATTTATAGACAACTGCACCCACCAAAATAATAATAATAATAATGATAGAAATATTTTTCTCAAAGGTACATGGACCATTCTCCAGGATCAGCTGCACCCTGGGTCACAAGATCACACTGCTTCTCCTGCAATCATTTAGAGATATTCATGTGCTTTTTTTTTAAGATTTATTTATTTATGCATACAAGCTGGGGTACAGGCCAGAGGCATGGGGCAGCAAGAGGGCCCACCAGAGTCAGAGTGGGTAGCAGAACAGGCAGATAGACCAAAATACACTTCTGAGGGGAGCAGCGGGTGAGGCAGGAGAGGTCTGTGGCACCCTATGGGTATCTCCCCGGCCAGGCATTGAACTCGCATCATTGCTGCCGACAGCTCCACAGCAGCAGCACTTCACTGCTATGCCAC
Source organism: Scalopus aquaticus (assembly GCA_004024925.1). Lineage (NCBI taxonomy): Eukaryota > Metazoa > Chordata > Mammalia > Eulipotyphla > Talpidae > Scalopus > Scalopus aquaticus. The sequence goes on along the minus strand of PVIJ01005790.1, from coordinate 54,616 downwards.
CAGGGAGGCCTTATTCATGTGTTGTTGAAATCTCTCTTATTAAATGAAGTGTCAAAGTTCAGCCAGTAAAATTTTCTGTTAGCAAAGTGCAAAAGAAGCTTTCTCTTGGATGCCTTGTGATCTTAGCCCAGTAACTGTACAATAAATTTTAATCTCCTTTTCTATTGGCAAATGGTTCTTCATCTTTCCAGAATGAAACTTTATCGAAAGTGGTGTCTTCAAACTATCCCAAATAACTAGTTGGAAAAGAAAAAAAAGAGAGAGTTCTTTGGTAGTCCCTTTGGGGATATGAATTGTGAGTTTAGAGTCAGGGATTTTAAGACTATATGAAATGTTCATTTTAATTGAAAAATACTGGAAACATATTTCAACATTTTGATCCATGCTCAAAATCATTTTGAACCAATTACAAATGAAGCTTATTTTACGCTATTTTTTCCCCGAGGTCCTGCATATCTCTGAGCTCTAGCAAAGACTGTGTATGGATAGAAGACTCATAGAAGACTCATAGAAAGACTCAGAGAAGAGCGGTATTAGATCACTAGTGGTGGATGGTGGGTATAGATTATTCATACAGAGGAAATATGTTTGTTTACACCGCAGGGTGTTATTGGAGTGAATGTGTGATGCTCTCTCCACCCAGGGGTCCACCCTTTTCCCTTGACTTTCTTGCTATGATTGATCTGCCCCCTAAATGAGAACTGGTCATCACACATGGGATTCCTAAGCCATCATCTACAAGAGAGTAGAAGGGATTGTGAAGAGATGTCTGCAATGAAATGTTGCTCTAATGTGAAATTTTTGTCTCCATAATAGATGCATAGTTAACAGGGAGTGCAACTCTACCGGTGATATGATTTTCTAGATTCTTTACATAAGTCCTGAAAGTCCATCATAGGTAGATTGTATCTTAGGTTTGTTACTATGGAATAGTTTTGTTCTTCATTAAAGATTTTCTCTTGAGAATAGTAACTATCCCTGCAGCTTGAAGTCCATTAATGAACAGCTTCACAAACCTAGATTCACAGGTGTATGTTACACAGTGAACTGAAACTAGCCAAAGTTAGTCACCTCTATAATGGAGAGGCATGAAGATGATTAAGATCCTGAAGTTGCGTATCCTCATGAAGACTGATTCTCACTCTTCCTATGTATTCATGAAAGGAAGAGGACACATCAGTGGTAAGTCATTGCCTGTATTTCACCAAGAATAAAGGAGTCTTTTCATTTATTTCAGGCCAACTTCATCACATAACTCCAAAGAGACTAGGTTTCCTTCTTGTGTTATTTTCTCTATAGTCACTCCCTTAGCATTGACTGGAGTACTGAGATGGAGGAAAAACTCCTCAGGCAATACTTTTTTAAAGATTTATTTTTTATGCATACAAGAGCTGAGGTATAGGCCAGAAGTGTGGGGTGGTGAGAGGATTCACCAGAGACAGAGCGGGGAGCAGAACAGGCAGATCCACTGCTGAGGGGAGCAGTGGGTGAGGCAGGAGAGGTCTGCTGTTCCATGTGGGAATCTCCCGGGTGGGGGATCAAACTCATGCTGCAGTAGCTGCTGATAGCTTCATAGGCTGAGACTTAACCCATTGCACCACCAGGGAGGCCCAACTCCTCAAGCAATATAAACAGCATTTCCTGCTAAAGTTTAGAGCAGAATTGTCTCAATTTTCTTTGCTTAATAAGCGATAGTGGTAATTAAAACAAAAATTTAGAAAATATTTCAGTTCAATAAAAGTAGAAAACAGATACCTTCCTGAGACAAAGACAAAATAAGAATATTAAATGATATGATAGTTATATCTGGTTTTGGGGGTAGAAAGGAGGATAGATGAAACCTCTGTTGATGCTGTAGATTGATAAAAGTGAACTGAAGAAACTAACTCCCTACACTAAGTTATACCTTCTTATCTTTTTTTGGAAAACCGAATTGGACTGAATTGGGTATCTTTCAGCCTTCTTTAATATGACAATGGGGATAGAAGATTTAGGTGGAAAAGTTCATCATCATAGCATCTGCTAGAAAATTTTCATATTGGGGGGCCTCCCTGGTGGCACAACAGGTTAAAAGCAGCACTATGAAGCTGTGTGCAGACACTGCAGCATGAGTTTGATACCTGGCCAGGGAGATTCCCCATGGCACAGAAGACCTCTCCTGCCTCTCCCACTGCTCCCCTCAGCAGTGTACTTCAGTTGACCCGACTGTTCTGCTCCCCACTCTATCTCTGGTGAATCCTCTCACCACCCCACACCTCTGGCCTACACCCCATTTTGTATGCATAAATAAATAAATCCTCAAAAAAAAAAAGAAAAAATTCATGTTGTCAGTATTGTGAAGTGGGGGAGGAAAAATGTGTAATGCAATGAATTTGGTTAATGATATTGGCCATCTGGAAAAAAGGTAAATTTTAAATCACTGCATGAAAAACGAACAATTTAATAATTTAATGGGCTTTAATGCTAACCACAGACAGGTTGAACTAACTTGGAAAAGAGATATAACTGGCACAAGGGAGAAAATTCGCACAGCCAAAACACTTTAGACAAGGCATGTAAGATGTCTATGAATAAACTCATTTTCTTGTTTCATCCCTAGTTTATACATAACAAATACCTACCCAAGAAGTATAATCCTCATCCAATAATGAGGACTAACATGGGACTGATATTTAGATATTGTAAGAAAAATTATTTAAGCAAATTGGGAATAAAAAGCTCTTTTGTTTACTGTGAGAATGAAAACTAGCTAAACCAGAATCTCTCAATGTCTGCATCTAGAAATTACAGGTACTATAAAACACCAGATACATTTAAAGAAATCTGTACTAATTAGAAAGTGAATGCCTATGTGTCAAAAGGTGATGGCATCTTTGGAGGGAATAACCATAAATCTCTCTTAAGCTTTAATGGAGATGGAGCAGATGAGACACAGGGGTTTTGATATAAAAGTGTATGATGAAATTGTCAAATACATATGAAACTTAAGTTCTAGAAGAAAGAAAAAATGTGGAAAGGGAACAGGCATTGTTCTAAGAGAAAGTGGCTGATTTAACATGACTGAAAATTCATGAATCTCAAGGCTGAAGAAAAATAGTTAATGCTAAACATAAATTGCTAAAATATAATTTAAGCAAAGAAACATTCTAAAGAGCCAATAAGCTAGTACAGTCTTAAAATTACAAATTAAAAAAATCTACAATATTAAAAAAATTCCATTGAACACGTAAGCCAACAAAATTACTTACATTCTTCCCAAAGAAAATAATAACTGAGTATCCGGAAATAATATTTCCAATATGTTAAGAGAAAATAATTACCAACCTGAAATCTCTGCCCATCTAAAATGTGATTCCAGAGGGACAGTGGAGTAAAAACACGCCAAATTTTGAAGTGTTTATAATCCCATTCATGCATTAGGCAAAATATCATTATTATCATACAATTTTCATCCTCCACCCCATTCATTTTTTAAAAAGTGAATGTACAATAGTATTTGGAAAATCTAAAACCGTTTCCCCAAATTCCTCACAGCTATAATTCTGGAAATAAAATAAATCGTGCTGAGATTTACTTTAACTAGAGTTTGCAAAGGAAAAGAGAGATGGGAGTAATTTTCTTGTCTGGACTCATCAAGTATGCAAGGCATAGACTCTTGGAGGGGCCAAATTTTACATTTATCCTTAGTCACAAAATTCAAACTATGGGGAATAGCTTTGTGATTGACAATGGTGGCATATAACCTAATCTCTGAATTGTAATTGTGGTCACATACTCTAGAAAATAAAGTCTATATTCTAATTACAACTTTTAGAGATTCTTTTGGTCAATGGCAAGTGTATCCTAAATGATGTTACTGTAGGATAACAGAGTTTTTTGACACATGAGAAGTTTGTCTTATAATAATAATAAACACAGCATCAGACTATACTAGTAAGAAGAAGAAAAATCACTCAACTAAATTAACATAACCGTGGAAAACCTCCTTTGGTTCTCTGAATCACATTCAACCCATCTTAACAATAAACACAATGACAAAACTATCTACTGCATAGTATGTAATTAAGTTGGAATATTACCAGGGTGTCTCCCAAACCCGGTGTTGTAAGGCAGGTTAGTCTATATTAAATTATGGTATCATCTGGAATTAATCTCTATGGTTTTAATGCATCATTTTATAGTTTCTTTGAAAATTTTCAGATTTTATTATTCTACTGTTCAATTTGTGTTATTTCATCTGCTGAAACTGATAGTTGGCAGTATGTATATATATTTTGATTTTCTGAGACATAACTATCATTCTTCATACACTTGATGCATATGAAAGGTAACATCACCAAATTATACACTGAGTAGGAATTCATAAAAATGAAAACAGTTTGCTCCTTCCCTTCTATCCTTATTTCTTCTTTTATCTATTTCACTCAAAAGAGGACAATGCCCTTTTGAATGAAATGGCAAATTTCACCACTTTTCACAGCAAATTGTTCACTGTAAATTCTATGCTATCATTTCTTCTCTGGATTGTTGTCATTTCTTTTTACTGGAATGATCAGAATTCATAAACTCCTTTTGAGAAAAGATTCTTTTCTGGAAAATCACTATCATTGTCCCCAACATTAAGTCATTTAAGCTCAGAATTATCAATCAGTTCAATTTTATCCAGACTTATTCTTTGCCCTTGGCACAGTCTTTACCCTCAAATTACCTTTCTTCTAATCTGGGATACATTGGGACCATCAGCAAGTAATTTACCACTCACTTCTTTCCAGAATAGATGAAACAACTTATAGTAGACTGGAGATATTCCAAAAATTGAAGGATTTTTTTGATGTGTATTTTCCTTGTTTCAATTTCCTGGCCTGTTTCAAGATCAGAAGTTGGAGATCTGGATCTGACTTCTACTTGGGAGACAATGTCAGAAATGGAGAACTTACAGTTAAGGATAAATAAATGAGGGGGACTAAACAGAAGCTTATTGAGATAACTGTTATTGACTACTTATGTCAGAGTCTTCATTAGATAATAATGTATAATTGGTATTTGAATAAGTTTCAGCATTGTTATTCAAAATTTGAAGTGGACATTATCCAACTTTTATATTTGAAAAAATCTTGAAGTTTATTAACTTGAGCAGGTATATTGTAGGCCTTTAATTTATTTAGCCTTGGTTTGTCCATCATGTTTGATAGTAGCTATAAATGAAGTATCAGGCATTTAGAACAACTATTTGCCAAATTCTGTGGAAATGGGCCTTATAGATTATCTCTGGCAGTAATTCATATTGAGAAATCAAGAAATAGCTTGAGAAACAACACACAAAGTAAAAATTTTTTAAAAAATTTACTAAGCACAATAAAATTAAGCTGGACTATACACCATGTTTGTGCCTGTGTTGTTAAAAATAAAGAGATTCTTAATTTAAAAAAAAGCTTTTCAGAACATCTTTTTGTGAAGTGGGGTTGAAACTAGTGGACAAGATCAAAATTGTGAATAACTAATTAAAAGGCATTAGAAATATTAAAATATAAATGTGAGATGAAGCTAAACATCCAGAAAAAATACATAGATTTTTAAAGGACTAAAGAAAAGTGTCTGAAAGGTGGCATGGCTTTAGAAGCCTGCATTAAAGTCATTTTATATAGTTATTTTATTATATGCATTTCTGGGTAGTGAAAATCTAAGAATTCAGCACAAATGAGATTATACTGATCTTTCTAAAAGCTTTATGAATAAAGTATTTGATAGATACTTAAAATAACATAGCGTCCCTCTTTAAGAATTAGTGATAATACTCACCAGCGTATTAACAATCCTTGAAAACTGACTTAGTCTAATCTAGTTCCTACTCTCCTTTCATACTAAATCCTTTTTCTCCATAATGTCTGTTATGTGGTATCATGACTTAAGTCAAACAGTGTAAGCTTCCATTATTTACTAGGGCAGGAACTGCTCATGTTAAAACTCACACTGCTACATTGGTCTCTATATCTGGAAGAAGTGAGCGATGGATTACTTGGAGGCACGGAGAGGACACCCAGAGTGTCTGTATATAGTTCTAGTGACTAGAGGAAGTATACTATAGTCATGGGGTCAAGATAAGGAAAGAATGTCACTATCAAAAAATTCTCCCCATTGTGAATAGCTAGGCATTCTGAAATAATTACTATGTATGTCTGTCAAATTTCTAAATCTCTCCTCTCCTCTGGGGCAGAAAGGAAGACCTCTCAGATCTCTTACTATATAGTAGGAAGCATGTTTCCAGATCTGTATAAACGGTTACAAATGAACATAATCTGCACCATTTACATTCAAAGATAATTAAGAGCAAAGATGATTGTTTTCACATGAAAACTTTGCTGCAGAAAATATGTAGCTATATGTTGAGGTGGTGACATATGCTGTAAAACAGAGTATTTATAATTAACAATACAATATTGCTTGCCTTCAATTATTTTGAATGGGGAAAATATCAAGTTAAGGGTTTTTACTAGACATGCACAAAAATATATAAAAACAAAGGGACATAGGAAAATGTTGGAGGATTTGAATATCTCTGTTACCTTGTTAATAGTGATGACATCATGGGTTTTTGCATATGTCCAAACTCATTATGAAATATATGAAGTTCACTGTATATAAATTATATTAAAAAAACACCTCCTATTAAAAATATTGAACACTTCCTACTAGTCCCAATTCATGAGTCACACAGGAAAATAACAAAGTTGGCAGACCTGTGCTGGACATAAACTACACACAAGAAAAAGTTTGGTATGGTTTCAAAAATATTTTTGGGTTAATCTGTATCTTGAACATAATTTCATGCTGCCTTAAAGGATATTTTATTAGCTTAGATATATCTTTGTAGAGTCTACAACCTTTATGTTGTTTTTATAATTGAGAGGATTCTTTTGGTTTTAAATCTATGCACACATACATGAAACCTAAAAGGGAATGACACAAATATGTATCAATCACCAATTCTAATTACAGAAATTGACCTAATACTTGTCAAATGTGATTGGTGTATATACAGTGTTAATAATATAAAAAAAGTTATTGACTATGACACACTGTCATAAAATTAGCTGATGAATAAAATATGCTAAATGAATCATTCTTTCCAATAAGGAACACACATTTTTCTCCTATATTCACATATAATTGAGGAATTCAGGAAGCAATAGTTATGAATGGTTAATCACAGTGTTCAAGAAATGGTCAAGTAGCTAGAAAAGGAAATTACATCAGATATTTCTAAAGTAGGCCAATATATTAAATTTTATGAGTAAATGGGATCCTAAAAATGTAGAGAGAAATATATATCTATCTATATATACAGATAGATAGATATCAGATAAATTGCAATTTAAAAAGTTACCAAGAGATAAGGATGGTCCTTATATAATTATTAAGGGAATACTATATCAGAAAGATAAAACAGTCAATGATTTATATGTACAAAATGAAGGGAAATTAAATACACTTAAGGCAACTATTAAGAAATCTGAAAACAGACATTGACAAAAACACAATACTTGTAAGAGACTTCAACATACCCTTTTCATCAATAGAGCAACCACATAAAAAATCAAAAGAAAAAAAATAGTTTTATGAGGAAATAGGTTACACAGGATAAATATAAGGACAAAGCATCAAACAAATAAAATAATTTAAGCACATATTCTTCTCAAGTGCAAACGAAATATTTTCCAGTATAGACCACATGTTGGGTCACAAAACAATTGTCTTTAAGAGTCATTAAAATTAATTGAAGATTGAATCATACAAAGTATCACAATGGTTTTAAAGTAGAAATAATCACAAAAATGTACCAAAAAACCTCTAATACAGGATGATTCAATTACATACTCTTGAATGACTAGGGTTAGTGAGGAAATCAAAGTAAAATTTAAAAAATATCTGGAGATGAATAAAAGACACAAGGACCTATGGGATGCAGGTAAAAAAGTATACTAAGAGAAAAAGTATTAGCAATAAAGGTGCACATCAAGAAACAAGAATAATCTCAAAGAAATGATCTAATATTACACCATAAGGAAAAATAAACAAAAATAAAAAATGATGGAAAAGAGGGAAATATTTTTTAATTTAATTAATTTATTTATTTTAAAGATTTATTTATGCATACAAGATGGGGTGTAGGCCAGAGGTATGGGGTGGTAAGAGGATTCACCAGAGACAGAGTGGGGAGCAGAACAGGCAGATTGACTGAAGAACACAGCTGAGGGGAGCAGTGGGCGAGGCAGGAGAGGTCTACTGTGCCATATGGGAATCTCCCTGGCTGGGTATCGAACTCGTGCTGCAGTGGCTCTGAATAGCTTCATAGTGCTGCACTTAACCCGTTGCACCACCAGGGAGGCCTGGGAATCTTTTTTTTTTTTTTAAATGAGCATAAATGAGCAAAATAGAAATTAAAAAGATAGTATGAAAAAATGAATGAATGTGAAAGATGGTTCTTTGAAAAAAAATCAACAAAAAGACAAACCTCCAGCTGGGATTAAAAAGAGGTAGAATAAAAGAGAAGAGAACCAACAAATATCTCAGAAACAGAGTCATAAGAGACTACAATGAACAACTGCATTCTAATATTGAATAACTGAGAAGAACTATACAATTTCTTAGAGGCATGCAACCTTCTGAGATGAAATAAAGAATAGGAAAAAAAACTGAGAAGAATAATTACAGGCAAGGAAATTGAAGCAGTAATAAAAAGTCCCCCCAAACACCCAAGTCCAAGACCAGATGGTTTCATTATTGCTTTCAAACAAATGTTCAAAGACCAATACCTGCGTATCTCAAGCTCTTCCCCCAAATTGAGGAAGATGGAATATTTCCAAATACATCATAAGGCCAACATTAATACTTAACACAAACAAAAAAATCAAAGAAAAAAATATATAGACCTACATCCCTAATGACCTTAGTTGTAGAAAACCTCACCAAAATATTAGCAAACGAAATTAAATAATGCATTATGGTGTTGTACATATGACCAAGTGGGATTTATTCCATGGATACAAAGAGGGTTTAACATCTGATACTTATATTAATATAATTCACATCAACAAGAGGAAGTACAAAAACATATGATCATATGAATAATGGATGAATATATGGAGGAAGTTTATGTTAAATTCAACATAAATTTGTGATAAAACCCTAAAAAACAGGGGATAGAAGGAACACACCTAAACCTAATGAAATCCATGTCAACCCACCAGCCAACATCAGACTCACTAGTGAAAAAATGAAAACATTTCCTTTAAGATCAGGTACAAGAAAAGAATGTACACTTTTACTCAGTGGAGTATTAGAAGACCTAACTAGAGCAACAAGGCAAGAGAAAGATATAAAATGGAAAACCATCACCACTTGTAGATGACATGCTAAAATACGTAGGAAATCTTAAAGACACCACTAAAAACAAAAGCATTGAAACAATAAAGTGGAAGGCTATAAGATTAGCCTATAAAAATCATTTGCATAACCATAGGTAATCAATGAAGTAGAAGGAAAAAAATCAATAAAATAAAGCCTTTATTATCACATCAAAAATCATTAAATACTTAGAAATAAACTTAATAAAGGAGGTGAAAGACCTGGTCAGTGAAAATTAAAAGACATTGATAAAAGAAATAGACATCACGAAGTAATGGAAAGGTATTTTCTGTTCATGGATTAGAATAATGAACATTGTCAAAATGTTCATATCCAAAGCAATATACATTTTGCTAATATTCACTGCAGCACTATTTACAATAGGCAAGTTGTGGAAGTAACCTACGTGCCCAAGAGAGAGAAGCAGATTAAGAAGTGGGGTTTTGCGACCTCCCTGGAGGCACAGAGGCTAAAGTCTCAGCACTATCAAGCTATCACCAGACACTTAGGCATGAGTTCAATCCCCAGCAAGGATGCTAGCCCACATGGCCCATCAGACTTCTCCTGTTCTCCTTGCTGCTCCCCTCAGCAGTGTATTTCAGCAGATCCACCTGTTCTGAGCCCCACTCTGTCTCTGCTGAATCCTCTCACCCCCCTGCACCTCTAGCCTACACACCAGTTCTTTTATGCATAAATAAATAAAATAAATATTTTTATAAAAAGTGGGATTTAATTCATGAATATAAGATTGGTTCAATATAGATAAATCATCAATATCATTCACCACAAATGAAAAGGAAGATAAGAAAAAGCATGATCATTTCAATACACCCTGAAACAGCATTTGACAAGATTAAACACCCATTTCTGGACATAACTCTCAGTAAAATGGGAGTAATTGAAACATATATCAACATAATACAAGTCAAATATGGCAAACCTACAGCCAACATCATATTCAATGCTGACAATTGGTATATTTTCCCTAAGATATGGAGTAAGGCAAGGATGTCCATGTTCAGTACTACTGTTCTATGTAGTATTAAAAGCCCTAATCAGAGTAATTAGGCACAAAAAGGACATAATACTCTGAAATTTGTAGGAGACAAGTGTTTGAATGAATATCTAAATTTAGAATGATCCTCTTTTTAAACCATTATTGCAATTTGGTCATGGTCATGTCATTTTAACCCTAGCAGAACTTATTTTTCCTTTAACATAAAAATTAAAATTCCCATAGTTAATAAAGCAATAATATTCAAAGAGCTCTTGGTTTTTAATAGTCTTCATCCCATGCACTCCGTAACAATCATAGAAGGTTGGTAATCAACTCCTAACTGCCAACTGCCTAACACATTCCAAAAGTCACTACTTCCTGTCTCCCAAAGTCTGCACTCGGCACACATTGGAAAACTAGTATCCAAATTTAAGTCACTTGGGGAATAAATAAACAACTTCATTTTATAAAACAGTGCCATGCTTCATAAGTAATTATATAAACAATAGGCTCTGGAAAATGCAAAACAAACTAAAATTCACACATCAGAGCTGAATTCAGTTCCAATTTCTACAGTGACTACATCCTTTTTGAACCTGGAATCCTGCTGTTCCTCAAGGTAATCAAGAATTTCCAGGGAGCACTGAATCACAGAATGCTATCAAGGGCACTCATCCCAAGAATCCCAACTGCCCATTGTGGCCATGCTGCTCTCCAGTGCACTGGACACTGTAATCACAGCGGCGTGTGGGGTGCCCTGGCTTTTACAGCGGATGACACAAATCTGAGATTCCCACAGCCAGTTTGATGATTGCCTGCTGACATCACACTTATTTATATTTTATCAAAATCCTCAGTTTCCCTTATATTAATAATTTGAACTTTAGTATTTGGCTGACTTGGCATACTGAAGGTGATAATTATGTTACTATTAAGCCCGGCTTGAATGTCTTTCAGAGATAGTTGTTCTCACGACTGTTGGAGGAAAGTAAAGACAAAATCTCATCATTCTGACCAAAGATTTTACAGTACAGTACATTTCAGTGTGGAAAAGATATATTTAAGTTAAGGTGTGATCTGAAGACCTGGGAGTTGGTGACATCTTGTTTAACATCACTCATTTAAAATTAAAGTTTTTCTTTCATTTGAGCAATGAAAAACTTTAATACTGTATATGAAGAATAGTCAGTTATGAAGTGGGAGAGGTTAAAGACATTCAATAGTCTATAGGGAAGCTGCAGACATGCATGATGCAATGTGTGGAAGGATGGGTCTTGGGTGATTCCAATCATTGCCATATAACAGCTCCTCACACAGTATATGATTACAGATTAGATTATTCAAACAACTTTAGAAAGTTTTTTTTAAAGATTTATTTATTTATACATAAAAGCTGGGGTACAGGCCAGAGGCATGGGGCGGCGAGAGGGTTCACCAGAGACAGAGTGGGGAGCAGAACAGGCAGATCAGAAATACACTGTAGAGGGGAGCAGCAGGCGAGGCAGGAGAGGTCTGCCGCACCATGTGGGATTCTCCCGGGCTGGGCGTCAAACTCGCACAACCGCTGCGCCACCAGGGAGGCCCAACTTTAGAAAGTTTTGTAAGGTAGAACATTTCAAAATTTTAGGTACATTTAGTGCAACTGATTAGGACTTTTGGTGGGAAATATGCTAAAGAACCTCTTTATATATATCTGCTACAATTTCCAGAAACAAGGGGAGCCATGTTTCTTTTATCTGTAAGTCTGATTTGTTGGGTGAAAAATTCCTTCATGAACAATTGTTACCAAATATTACGTATGGAATGATAAGTATCAGATATTGCTTTGAATAATTAAACCTCAAACTTGTGCTTTTTAAGAAGTGATATGTGAGGAACAGGATTAAATTTTATCTCCTTAGGATGGAGTGAAATGGTTGTCTTGGGAACATATGTTTATATGATGGGGAAATAAATCAGCAATTTTATGAAAAAAATTAACTTACATGTGATATAACTCAGAACTAATTGCTTTGTCAATACCATCAAATTTCAGTAATTACACTTGATGACAGACATTTTCCATGCTTGAAATGAGTTGTACCTATGACTCCAACATTTCTGTCAAGAGAGCAACTCCTTGACACCGAGTTGCTGACCCAAGGGTGCCTGCAAGCTTTCATCTCAGGCTGACCTACATAAGTCACAGACAACATGACTCTATGACCATCTGACTCAAGATGAAAACAAGAACTCTCTGTTGTCAGTTCTGCATGCACAGAGACATAAGCATTGTTCAAACACACGAGCAAAAATCATCCACTTTCCTGGCTAATATGAGAAACTGCTGCCTGCTGACTGATCTCAGCTTTCTTGCCTATGTCCCCACTGCTGGGATTTAGTAAGATTCCTATCCCCAGAATCATTTATGTCCTGCCCCTGTTGTCTGCCTGCATATATAGTGTGTTGAGCATTGTTCGTAGGGGAGAACAGTCCCAGGTCTGCCAGATGCGTCACCCAGCAGGTTCAGACTAGAGTCCGTGAACAAACAGCATCAGGTCACCATCCTATAAGGAAGTCTTCCTCAGCCTGGCTTGTATTTCTGAGTCCTGCAATGTGAAGCTCCCTTTGTTCACAATTAGTGTTTATCCTGCCCCCTGATGTCTGATGATAGGCTTTCAGTCAAGTTGTAGAAACATAAATTCACATATGAACCAACTTTGCAGACCTCTCAGTTGTCATAGGTCTCCTCCAAACTAAATATCTACTTTGATATTTGGCTAATATAATGATGGTACATATGTTCTAACTTGATGGCATAGTTTCACCAAGGACAATCTCAAATCCCAGAGGAACCTTTGATGAATGTTTAGGCATGAACAATATTACTCATTTGAGAGTTATCTTATAACAAAAATTGAAGAACTTCATGAAGAGATTGTCTTGTTTGTCTAAAAGTAGCATCATAGCGTTGAACACAGAAGACACAGAAGACATCCTTATAAAAGAGACCCTGAGACTAAAGGGGTCTGCTGTGCCATATGTGGGTTTGCTCTGATGTAGAAGATATATCTATATGTATCTATATATCTATATATCTATATATATATTTCATATATATAGATATATATGAAACAAGAGCTAGAACACACACACAAACACACACACACATTTCTTATTCAAAGACATGAAAAAAATAAAAAAGACGATGAGAGCTCTCATCCCTCCCCATGGTGAGGACATCTTGTGACGCTAGCCATCTGCAATCTCTATCTGATTAGGCTGGTGCACTGCTCTCAGAATTCCATCTTCCAGAATTGTGAGAGTAAATTCCTGCACTTACGAGCACCCTGTTTGTAGTATTTTTGTAGCAGCAGCTCCAATAGACTAATATATTGACCTCTGGATACTCTTTAAAAGACTTGACTGAATAGTAGAGGCCCTCCCTATGCAAAGGCAGGAATTATTCAGAAGTGCAAACTAGAGTGCCTGGAATCATGGAGTAAATCTGGAAGTTCTCCTGATGAATATAAAGAATGGATAGTAACTATTTATCACAAAACTTGTGCCTAGGTTTGCAAATACATATACCCTTTTTGTGAACATTCTGGACAGACACTGACTTAATGATATGGATATTATCAGAGACCTATTGTTTTCTTAGTATCCTTAACGAATAGAAGCAAAAATAAGATGGTAAAACTTCAGTTGATCTTCACTAAACTTAATGATTTGCTATGCTGTTTAGAAAGAAAGCCTTCAGTATTTTTGAGTTATTGCCTAGCTTTTGCTCAGGTTGTTTATTATTATTTTTTAATTTACACATCCACTGATCTAATGCTTTAACTTGCTTAAAGCATTCTTGCTTCTTTACCTGAAAAAGTAGAATCTCACAACATAGCTTAACCTATGTCAGGGAACAATGTATTTGGGATAATCCTGATTTGTATGTGTTGTTAGCTCCCACTTAAAAAGGAATTTTTTGCATACCAAAAGAGACTATGTTGTCACAGGCATTTTACCTTTGAAATAAAAACTTTTCATAAAAAGAAAATCAGTTAATGTCCTCCCTGGTGGCATAAGGGCTAAGTCTCAGAACTATTACCTCTAAGATCTGAGTTCAATCCCAGGCCAAAGAGCTGATCCACATCCACACATGGCACAGCAGACTTCTCCCGTCTCGCCCACTGCTCCCCTCAGCAGTGTATTTCAGTAAATCTTTTTACCTGTTCTGCTCCCCACTCGGTCCCTAGTGAATCATCTCACACAAAGCCCCCTAGCCTATACCTCAGTTCTTCTATGAAAAAAGTGCTATAAAAAAATAAATCAGTTCAGATGATTGTTTTTGCCTAGAAGTTCTGACGGACAAAAGATAAAACAGAATATTTTATACTGACCAGAGGTGTATGATATTTTATAATTCAGTGAATTTGAATTTCTTTAGAAGCAAAGATATTCTGACCACCCTTAGGACGCATATGAAATGCACTGTGAATTACAACAATTTGGGGTGGGGGGTTGCTCTTACCTAAGATAATAGACACAATAAAGGAAAATTTTAGCAAAAGTGCTTCATGACATTACCTGCAGTAACAGAAAAAAAAATGGAGATGACATTAAACCAACTTTGATAGGGTGATTTAAGAAATATTGCTGAGGTAGTTTCCAAAGAATGCATATCTGCTAAGAACATCCTGGTGAGAAGGTAAACATAACACAGAAACAGGAACTTAAATGGGGCATAACTCACTATTTAAGTAGATTGTTTTTACTTTTGGAAAGCAATCGCTATAATAATTATAAACATTAAAGAAATAATACTATATTTTATTTTTCTATCTTAGTGAATCCTGGATTTCCTCGCCTGTAGCATATTTTGCTGGTACTGTCTCAAACTCCCCTGAAGAGTTCTCCATTTAGTCTCTGAGTTCTATAATACACAAACCACAGGAATAAAAGGAGAATAACTAGAGGTATTTTAAAAATAAAACTTTCAGAGTCTAAAATCTTTAAAATTTCCAAGGCCATTTCTTTTCTTTGGTTATTTATACTCTTCAAATGAGTGGAACCATCTGGTAACTGTGTTTCACTTACTGACTTATTTCACTTAGTATCCTCACCTCACAATTTATCCATTTTGTTCCAAAAGGCATTATTGCATGTATTTTAATAGCTGAGAGGTATTCCATTCAGCATATTTTGCATAATTTCTTTATCCAGTTGACTGTCAATGGGCATTCAGGTTGGTTTCATGACCAGTTGTATAATACTGTGATTTGCATAAGATTGGATACATCTTTTCATGTTAGTGTTTCTAAACTCTTTGAGTAAATACCTAGATGAGTTATGTTGGTTGACTGTGTGAAAAAATATAGTGGTTACCAGAAGAAATGGGCAGGGGTTGAGAGGAGGTTGTAGAGAAGGGAAGGGGGTAGGGTATTGACACTAGAACTATGGTGAAGGTGATTAAAGCACGTTCACATATGGAAGTGTGAAAATTACATAGTTTATAAACAATAGGAAAATAAATTAAAGATCCCTTGAACTTTAAAAAATAATAATATTTCCTAGTATATTATCCTAGATTCTATCCTATATCACACTTGGGAGATATATGATATGCCTGTTCTTTTAGCAAGTGATACAAATTAATTTCCAGATTAACCAATAAAGTAGACTCCCCAAAACTTAAAGTATGAATTTTGATTTTCTGAAAACTAGCTCAGGGAAAACCTGATCTTGGACTCAGTAGAATGGTCTCATTCTACTAATAACTAACAGTACAGTAAATTATCAGATGTTTATATTGAAACTCATTTCCTTTTTTATTTTAAGATTTATTTATTTATGCATACAAGGGCTGGGGTGTGGGCCAGAGGTGTGTGTGGGGGGTGTGGTGAGAGGATTCTCCAAAGACAGAATAGGGAACAGAGCAGGCAGATTGACTGAAATACACTGCTGAGGGGAGCAGCAGCGAGGCAGGAGGATTCCATGTGGGAATCTCCCTGGCTGGGTATTGAACTCGTGCTTCAGTGGCTGCAGATAGCATGGTAGTGCTGTGAGTTAACCAGTTGCACCACCAGGGAGGCTCTGGAACTCATATTTCTTAAAGGAACAGCACCAAAGTCTTTGACCATCCCACATTCTATGCTGAGGTCAGAATAACAATGTTGGCTGTAAAAGTTTACATTTGCTACCAAATGACCATTAATGATTGTAGAACGTTATTTTTCTCATTCTTCGACTTTTTATGACCCCTGCTCTGCTGCTAATCCCACCTTTTATTACAATTTGACAATTCTCAGCTAGGGAAAACTTGTTCCTTAGGGTACATTTGACAATGTCTGGAGATATTTGTAATTGTTGAAACTGAAGTGTAGTGGAGGTTCTACTAATATTTAGCAGGGAGAGATGATAGAAGCTTCTAAAAATTCTACAGTGCACAGGCCAAACCTCATACCAAGAAAGTCTGGACTAAAATGCCAGCAGTTCTGAGGTCGAGAAACCCTGCTCTAAAAGATTAACATGGTTTCCCTATCTCCATCTTATTATATTTAACAGCTTTTAATTTTTTATTAATAATGGATCATTATTTTACATTTTTGTTTGCTTTTTCATGATGTAGGAACTCTCGCTTCAGATGCGGTCAACAGAGTTCTCCCACCACCAAAGCACTCAAAGTCCTCTATCGTGTCCTTTGTGCTCTCCTTCCCTCCCTTGTTTCCTCTGCTTTCCCTCTCCTTCTCCCTCCCCTCCTGATGCTGCATATCTGTGGTCTTCTTCCAGGGATCAGTTTTAAAGTTTGCCTTTAAATGATCCCTTGTTGGTTTTCTCTATATTCCACTTATAAGTGAGACCATTCAGTATTTATCTTTCTCCTTCTGGTTCATTTCATTTAGGATAATATCTGCTAGCTCCATCCATTCTGCGAAAAATGGCAAGAGTTTATAATTTTTGTTCATGAATAATATCCCACTGTGTGAACATATGGGCGTATATATGCTATATACCTATACATACACAAACACACACAACTCACACTTTTTTTGTCCACTTACCTGTTCTTGGAATTTAAGGTTTTTTCCATACCTTGGTTATTACAAATAGTGATGCTATAAACATAGGAGTGCAGGAATCCTTTAGGTAGCTACACTAAGAGTGGAAATGGTGGATCATATGGTAGTTCCATTTTTAGTGTTTTGAGGACTCTTCATACTTTTTCCATAGGGGCAAGACCAGTCTAGATTCCTATCCATAGTGTAAAAGCATTACTTTTCTCTAAGCAGCAAGAAAACGCAAGAGAAAATAAACAATTGGGACTACATCAAACTAAAAAGAGCTTATACTGCTAAAAAGATAATAAACAACATAAAAGGAACACCTACAAATGTATATAAGCTATACATCTGACAAGGAACTCATACTGAAGATTTACGAAGAGCTCATACAACTCAACAAAAAAAACAATACAATAAAAAAGTGGGCAGTGGGTGGTACAGAGGTTAAGTGCTGGGCTGTGAAGCTATCGGCAGCGGCCACAGGAGTTTGACACCCCACCAGGGAGATTCCCACATGATGGGGTAGACCTCTCCTGCCTTGCCCACTGCTCCCCTCAGCAGTGTATTTTGGTCAATCTGCCTGTTCTGCTCCCCACTCTGTCTCTGGTGAACCCTCTCGCCGCCCCATGTCTCTGACCTGTACCCCTGCTTGTATGCATAAATAAAATAAATCTTAAAAAAAAGAAAATGACTGAATTTCATCTTTATTTTGGCTATAATATAGTCCATGGTGTTTATAGATACAATGACTTCTTGACCCAATTGTCTATTGATGGACATTTGCACTACTTCCATGTTTTTGCTATTGTAAATAATGTTGCTATGAACAATGTGGAACATATATACATTTTTGTTGTTATTGTTGATGATGATTTCACTTTCCCTGAATATATGCCTAATAGCATATTTGTTGGGTTATACAGTATTCATATTTTTTGAGTTTTTTAAGGTAAATTCAGATTTATGCCAAATATTAATTGGGATATTTGGCTTTTTATTGCTGAACTGTAAGAGTTTTTTATATCTTGGATATTAACCCCTCTCAGTTGTATTGTGTGCCTATTTTCTCCCATTTAGCAGGGTGTCTATTTAATTATCTTTTATTATCTTTTATGTGTAGTAAACTTTTTAACTTAAGATGATCTCAGTTGTTTATTTTTAATTTCTTTTCCAATGAGTTTTAGCCATTAAAAATATCTTTACTGTTGATATAATGGAATGAATCACCAATGATTTCTTCAATGTATTTCCTTGTTGCACGTTTTCTGTCTAAACCATTAATCCATTTGGAATTTATTTATGTGTATGGTATTAGAGATCAGACCAATTTGATCACTGTATATATATTTGTAAAAACATTCATTTATGTGTATGTATAACTTTCTAATATCCCCCCACACACATATTTTATTAAAGAGATTGTCTTTTCATTATTTTTTGGTTTTGGATGCTTTTTCATAGATCAGTTGTTAGTATATATGTGGATTTTTTTGTAGTTTTAATTCTGTGCTATTAGTTCATGTATCTATTTTGTTCTATACTATTTTTTATGACTGTTATTCTATAGTAAAGATAGAATTCAGACAACATAACTCCATTTCCCTCTTACAGTTTCTTTTGCAATTTAAGACCTTTTATGGTTTTATATAAATTTCAGTATTCTTTGTTCAGTTTCTTTGAAAAATATTGCTGGTATTTTGATGGTATTAAACATATTTAGATTATGTTTAATCTGTATAATTTTAGACAAAATAGTCATTTTTATTATATTGATTCTCCCCTTCCGTGAACACTGGATATCCTATCATCTTATCATCTCCTTATGCTGCTATGTAAGTCTTTTAATAATATCTTTTATTTTTTTGTTGTTTAGGTCTTTTGCCTCCTTTGTTAGGTCAATTCCAAGATATCTAATGATTTTTGAAGCAAACATAAGTGGAATTATTTTTTTTTGTAATTTCTTTTACTTTTGTTTATTTATAAGGAACTATGGATTTGGTTGTATTTTGTAAGCTACCACTTTGCTTTATTCATTTATTGTTTCTAAAATATTTTTATGTGGTGGTCAGTTTCATATCTATCTATTTATCTATCTATCTATCTATCTATATGAAATCATCTGGGGCTAGTTGCAGTTTCACTGCTTCTTTTCCTGTTTGGATTCCCTTTATTTCTTATGTCTGATTGCTCTGGCCAAAAATCTAATGCTAAGTTATACAGAAGTGATGACAATGGTCATCTTTGTCTTATGCCAGATTTAATGTGGAAATTTTTCCATTTTTACCATGGAGTATTATGTTGACTGTTGCTTTGATCGTGGTCTATAACCCTGCGGTATACTGTTGATTTTGATTTACTCGTATATTGCTGAATATTATTGTATTGATTTTCATTTACGGAAATTGGTCTATAACTTTCTTTTCTTGTGCTGTCTTTGTGTGGTGTTGGTATTAAGGTAACAGTAGCATCATAATATGTATTAGGGGGCATTTTTTTTTGTATTTTTAGAAACAATTTGAGCAAGGTAGGCATTAGTTCTTCATTGAAGGTTTGATAAAATTCATTTGTAAAGATACCTGGCCCTGTGTTTTTTTTGTTTGTTTGTTTTTCAGAAGATTTGATTACTGTTTCTATCTCCAATTTTGTGATTGGTCTGTACAATCCAGTTGTCTCTTCCTGGTTTAGTCTCAGTACACTGTGTTGATCTAGGAATGTAGCCATTTCATTAACATTACAATGGTCAACAGTGAGATCTTAACAGACTTAAAAAGGCCCTAATTTGTAGTATCTTGGTGTGCTGAACATGAATATAACCCTGACAATTTTTTATTAGCTCTCATTTTGAAGATATTTCATATAATTCATTTGATATGTTTCACTGTGTAAATTTATGAAGCAGGACAGCAACAACTTTCTAAATCAGCCTAGAATGATGTAATATTGCATCACATTGTAGCATACCATCATGCACACATCATCCAGAGTTGATTGCATAATTTTCTGATGCAATGCAATACTACTGCCAGGCGGCTGCTGAAGTAAGTTGACATCAGCAGTGCACTAGATAAAGCCCTGTCGGAAAGGTTGAACATTGAAAATATTTCAGACTTTGTGCAAGAGAGGTGAAGCTACTGTTCCATAGAACTGTTATTATTTTATTCATTTAGGCACAATACAGAACAGTAATGTATCACTTCTCAAGTGAAGAAGGCTTATCATCTTTACTTTAGATGCAAGGTTGCTGACCAAGGCAAGCCTTGGGCCCTGCATAGATGCTGTGCTACATGTACAACACAGCTTTCACAGTGGTTAAGTGGCAAAAGAACAGCAATACTGTTCGCAGTCCCCATGATGTGGAGAGAGCCAAGCAACCACATAAAAGACTGTTACTTCTGCTTGGTTCCTCCTCTTTCTGGCGGAATAATAAAGCAAAAGAAGTCGAGAATAGTCTACCCAAACATTCCGTCTGCATTGAGATGACCGGTTCAATAACTTGCTGCAGGGTGATGCGAAACAAGCGTGAACTGCTTTTTGCCTAGTGTCTACAAAATTTCTTGGAAATGGTAGGGCAGAAAACTACAAGGAACTAGTAGAAGACATGATGATGCGGTATCAGAAACTTGGCTGCAATATGTCTCTAAAGATCCACTTCTTCATTCGCATATGGATTTCTTCCCTGAAAACTGTGGTATGGTTAATGATGAACATGACGAACATTTTCATCAAAATATCACATCGATGAAACAAAGAAAATGGTCCCTAAGAAAGAAAAATACCAGGGAAAATGGTCCCTACAATGCTGGCTGACTACTGCTGGACACTCCCAAGAGATGCTCCTGAACAGATATACAAGAGACAATCGAAGAAATCTGAAAATCTAGTCTATGACTTGATTTTTTACAGGTATTAACCACAGGCCTATTACTATTTGCATGCATTTCGTGATATAAACATCAATTTATTGCATGCTACAAAAAAAACTAGAGCCAAAATTAGAATTTGACTGTCATATTTGTGTTGAGCACATACAAATTGATAGATGACTAATTTTATTTCAGTGATATGACTTTTGTAAAAAATTGTTGACCAGTGTTGTCAATCTTGTTCACAGTATCACAAAAAGAGGTATTCATAATAATTTACAGTCTTTTGTATTTCTATGCTACGTGTAGTATTTCCTCTTTTTACTGTTTAATATTTTATCTCCTCAATTTTATTTTATTTTATTTATTTTTTTATAAATATATATTTTTATTGTTATTTATGTCTTTTACATTTTGTATTCCCCTTGGGTAGCCCACCACCAATTCACCCGTGATCCATCTTCATGGTCCCTTGTGCAACTTGGAGATTTGTCTATTTTGTTTATTTTCTCAAAGGACCCTGTCTTGGTTTCACTGATGTATTGAGCGGTCTTTTGACGTGTACTCTTTTTCTTTCTGCTCATATTTTTAGCATTTCTTTCTTTCTGCTAACTTGGGGAATGGTTTGTTCCTCTTGTAAAATTGCTTTAAGTGTGATATTTGATATCTTGCTTGATTTTTATTTTTTTTAAGATTTATTTATTTATGCATACAAGTTGGGGTGTAGGACAGAGGTGCGGGGGGAGTGGTGGTGAGAGGATTCACCAGAGACAGAGTGGGGAGCAGAACAGGAAGATCTACTGAAATACACTGCTGAGGGGAGAAGCAGGTGTGCCATGTGGAAATCTCCCTAGCCTGGTATCGAACTCATGCTGCAGTGACTCTGGATAGTTTCATAGAGCTGCGACTAAACCCGTTGTGCCACAAGGGAGACCCTCTTTCTTGCTTTTAATATGGACCTGCTTGCAATTATCTTCCCTCTAAAGACTGATTTTAAATTTTTGTTATTAGTCCTTTATCAGATGTATTGTGTGCAAAGATCTTTTCCCAGTTGGTAGGGTGTCTGTTAGTTTTGGTTAATGTCTCTTTTGCTGTACAGATGCTTTTTATTTTGATGTACTCCTATTTGTTTATCTTGTCTTTCACTTCCTTCGCTTTGAGGGATGTGTCTTTCAAGATTTTGCTGAGATGTATGTCGTGCAGAGTTTTGCCAATATTTTCTTCTATACATTTTATGGTTTCAGGTCTTATATCCAGGTCTTTTATCCATTTTGAGTTGACTTTTGTGCAGGGTGTGAGGTAGTAGTCTAGCTTCATTTTTTTGCATGTGGCTGTCCAGTTTTCCCAGCACCATTTATTGAATAGACTGTCCTTGTTCCACTGCATTTTCTTTGCTCCTT